>RCUC01152113.1:0-16983 GCA_003697995.1 Taxidea taxus jeffersonii
ATTTTTAAATTAGATTAATCCAATCCACATCAAGAAATAGAACAGGGAGAAATACAAAGGGCTAGGAGGCAAGTTAATATATAAACTCTCCTCCATCTAGAAAAGAGCTTTGGTCCCCTCCGTGACTCCTCTGGGGGCACACTGGCTCTTGGCGAGAGGCCACGCAGTCCTAGACATCCATGTCCTTTCCTTCTACCAAGCTCCAAGCCTCCAAGCTGAAACGGATGGGCAGAACTTTGTAAGCCCCACAGGCAGGAGAAAGCTGGTGACACCCCCTCTCCGGGACCAGGAGACCCTGCTTTAACCTTTACTGCAGGGAAGGAGGGGAACAGCCCTGTCCCTCCCCCAGCCCTCCCACTCCTCACTTTCTAACTCACAAGCCCTTTCTTCCAGCTCCTCCTGATTCAGATGATTCATGATTCAGCCTTCTTTCCACACATTTTGAAAAAAGAAAGACTGAACCCATTTCACAGACTGGAAAATGGAAGCAGAAGGCTCCAGTCCTCTGGGAAACCACAGTCTCCGGCTGCTTGGGCTCTGGCAGCTGATTCAGATGTCCCGAGGGGCCCCTGGAAGGCCAGCCGTGCTGAGTGTGTTCCACAGGGTAAGGACTCTCCCAGGTAGAGCACTGCAGGCCAGGCAAATATGGGGAACTTCCTGAGAAGCACAGGAAGGGGCAGCTCAGAAGAGCTATGAGAAAAACAGGGGGCGGAAGTGGGCCAAGCATCATCCCAACTGCTGAGATTCTTGAGAGAAAAGGGAACTGAGAGAGGTCCCCCAGACTTGACCCTGCCCCCCCCTGCATGCTCTCCCCATACCTTTAGCAATGCTCACTGCATGTCTTTAGCAATGGAGATCCTGCCTCCTCCCCGGGCACCCTAGTCCCTTGTTAGCCTCCTGTTCCCTTGGTGCTTTCTCTGCCCTCGGGAGGCACCGGACAAGGCTATGCCCTCTGCCCACAGACAGCCCTGCAGGGATTCAAAAGTGGTGGCACTGCCACTTAAGGGTCCTTCCCCAAATCTTAGGTCACCTGTAATGACCCTGATCCCCAAGGTAGCTACCAAGTCCTGTGGCCCCCTCCTCCTTTCCTCTGCCCCACGGCCTGAGTCAGGCTTTGGTCAGCTCTCTGTTGGACCACAATTAGCATCATCTCTGAGTAGGTCTCAACGCCACCAGTTTTGCCATCGTCTTTGGCCAAATGACTTCTGGGAGGAACAGCCACTAGGGCAGACACATTTCCGGCCCGCGTTCCAATACAGTTCTGTAAGTGACTCAAGCCGTCTGAGCCTCCATTGTCCCATCTGAAAGTGGGGCCGGGGTGGGGGTTCCCAGCGGCAGAAGCTACTTTGCAGGGGTGCTGTGAGATTTCAGCGGAGCATCTGAAGGAGCCTGGCATGAGACAGCAACAGGCATTGATTCAACAAGCTGCTTACAACCCTCTGTCCTTTCTACCGACTACAGAATAAAATCCAAACTCTGGAGCAAGATGCTGCAAACAGCCCACAACCGAATCTTGCCTCCCACTGTCCCCCCTTGCCCTAGGCTGCATCCTCGAAAACACTTCCTCCCCCAGGAAGCCCTGCCAACGTTCACAACCAAAAGAGCTTTTCCCCTCTACTGACCTTCCAAAGCCCATCTCTCATTGACCACGTCCTGCCTCTTTACCATCACTGATTCTCGTCTTCCCTCCCCCCATGACCTCTCTGCTGAGAAACAAGCAGCACCTCACCCCATTTCATTTCCCCATCACCCCACACCGCAGACACTTTCCATACATATTTAGCAAATTACCCTAATGTTCCATTTCACGTAAAGCACGTCCAAGTCCTCCAAACAGTCCAGATATTTCAAGCCATACCCAAAACCAAATTCCAAGCCAGCAGAAGTCTGCCCAATCTCTAGGGACTTGCAGACCTGGCTTTGGTCCCAAAGTATGGGAGACAGGTCGAGCAGGCCCAAAGCCGAGGGCAGTCAGAGCTCAGGGCTGCTAAGACTAGTTTTCTATGTTTCTCAGATGGAGATCTCTCAGCTGGCCTCTGGGCCAACCCCCCTTCTGTGTATTCGACCGCATCCTCAGCTTGTGATTTCAAACTGTTTCTCACATGCCTCTTGCCATCCTGTTGCTGGCTCCATCCCTTCACCTGTTGATTCTCCCAGAGGCCTCTCTTCCTGCTCTGATCAGGATGGTAAGGACCATCTAGCCACATGCCAAGGGTCGTCCCCATCCCTCAGAACTCCTTTCAGCCATCCAGCCCCTCCCCTCACTGCCTCGCCATTTCTGAGTCCCCTCAAAGTCCAGCTAGTAGTGGAATTTCCACTCTTGTTCCTACAGGCTAACGGATCTGTCAGCCCAGGAAGATCCCCTATTCGTGGAGTCTAGCAAAGGCCTACAGACCCTCAAATCCCAGATCTAGTGTTGGCACAGCCTTCAGAGCAGCTAGAAAAGTAATGCACAAACTTGCATCTCCCAAGAACTTTCATTACCTACCGCACTCCATTGTTTTAAGACACTCCATTATTTTAAGACGTCAGGTGTTAACAAGTTGTTTTCCATTTAAAAGAAATTACTCAAGGCTCCCAATCAGAGCCCGATCAGCAGTCATGAGATGGTACCCCCACTAAAAGATTGGGCCAGCACAGGGCATTGAAGCCCATGGAAGTCTGGGTCACCCCACACATTGACTCACGGGCCCACCCTGTGCCCCAGGCTCAGAAACCCCATATACACATGCATTTTCCAACAGGATTCTGTAATCCTGACACTGGCTCAAAGTCCACCCACCATTACTGTCCTCAGGGACCTTTGTGGCTGGAGCATCTAGGACAGCCCATTAGCTCAGCAATAAGGACCCTGCCGCTGATTCACAGAAGAAGACACCTAGGCATAAATCCCTTGGCCTTATGTCTCTCGTCACCCCAAGGGCTCCACTTCTTGGCCCTACCTCTGCCCCCTGCTGATCTGAAAGTGACCTGGTCTGAATGGAGATGAAAGGCTCTGCCGTCCCCTGGGTGCTGGGGAGAGGCCTGTTTTGAAAGCCACCAGCTGTCCCTAGCTGGAGCCAGGGAGACCTGCTCCTCCCTGCACCACCCGCACTGAGAGAGCATTCCGGCCATGGGCCCAGCCAGCAACAGAAGTTGGACCATCACAGGGCTCCAGTGGACGTCCCTTCTGCTCCAGCTGCCCACAATAACAAGAGCCAGGACGCCAGACCTCCCCCTGCACCAGCGCCAGGCAGAAGGAGCATCACCTAGGGATAAGGGTAATGGGGAAATGGGACAAGTGTCCTCATAATTTGAACTGAAAATAACATGAGCTCATAGTCACAGCAGGACCTTATAGAGCTCTGAGGCTGGGGGAGGAGAGTCAAATCCAAGCTCCTCCGCGTCCCACCTGTGTGACCTTCACCATCCTGGGCCTCAGTTGCCCCCTTAGTGAAATGCAGCTAACAGTCAAGTGGGAGAACTGAGTAAAATAATGTATGTAGAACAATTAGCCCAGGGCCTGGCACATTTACTACATGGTAAACATGAAGTAAATACTTGTTGAATATAAACATGCCACCGTTTACTAACATACCACGGGCTCTCATTTCATCCTTATTCTAGAAGATACTATATTTTTCCCACTGTACAGGTAAGGAAACTGAGGTGGGATGGGAAGGTAAGGAACCAGCCCAAGGTCACAGAGCTGGGAAGCCACGGATACCAGGTCAGTCTGCACCTCAAACCAGCAGGCAGTAGTGCCAGAGGCCATTCTGAATGATTGGGGGCTGGTGGGGAGGAGTACAGGGCCGGGGCTAGACTGGGGGTGGGGTTCTGAATCCCCTGGGCCTGGCGTGGCTCCTGGCTGACCCCTGTGCTCGAATCCGGGAAAGCCGAGCCAGGAGGCCAGTCCCAGATTCCCTGCCTGTCCCAGAGCCCACGCGTCCACCGGCGCCCCCTCCTCACCCCGTCCCAGAGTGCTCAAGAGCAGCGTTCAACACGGAGGCTCCTGAATCCGTGAAGCTGGGGGAGGAAGGGAGTTAGAGACCAGGCCGCGCACAGTCCCGAGAAAACCGGTCCGGCTGCCTCTACCCTGCCCGGAGCAGGGACCCGGCCTCTAACCCCCCTCCCTCGCCAGACAAAAGTTTCCCCTGTTCGGGAGGAGGGGAGGAGGAGGGGGCATTCCTCGTGAGTGACATTATCCGTAACCTACAGCTGCCGCGCTGCCCTCGCCCGCACCCTGGCCTGCCCCCGGCCCCCGCTTGGCCCCCCACCCCTTTGTCCTCCACCCGGGTGCGCCGGGCCCCGGCAGACTCGGCTCGCCCGCCCGGCGCCCGCCCGCACTAAACTTGCGCCGGCTGCAGCCTGGGCCCCGCGCGGCCTGCACGCCCGGCTCGAGCCCCGCCGGCCCGGCGACAGGGGACTGGCTGGCCCCGGCCCTCCCAGCGTCTTACCTGCCCAGGCTGGGGCGCCCCCAGGGGGAGGAGGCGCGCCCGGAGAGCCGCGGGACGCCTGGGTTCCCCCCGGCCGTGCGGACGCCGCGGGGCTCTGGCCCCGGCCGGGGTTAACCCCTCGCCCGCCGCCTCCCGCCGCTCCCACCCCCGCTCCACGCCGCAGCCGCCGCCACCCGCTCCGCCTCCCGCTCGCTGTCCCCCTCCCCCTCCCCCTCCCGCCCGGTGCCCAGCCCCCAGTCCCGGCCCCCCGCGCAGCGTTGGGGCAGCTCGCAGTCCCTCCCCGCCCCCCCATCCCGCCCCGCGGTCCCGCGGCGAGGAGGTGGGGGTCTCCCCGAAGACTGGAAGTTGGGGCGCGCTACCATGTGCCCCGCAGGCCGGTGGGGCACAGAGGGGCGAGCCCGCGCGCCCAGGGCCCCCGGCGGGTCTCCCCTTTCCCTCGCCCGCCGCGGCGCCTACCTCCCCGAATCGCGGCCGTGGGAGCGGGGTTCGATCTCGTGATGGAGCGTGGGTGCCGACCTGAGATGGGCTCCGGAGGCCCGGGCGGCCGGCGGGCGTGCGGCGAGCGCCCCGGGGCGGGGGCCGGGGCGGGACCGGGCGCTGCTATCGGGGCTGGATTTCTCGGCTTCCACCCGGATTCTCCCTCGGCTCTCCCGGCCGATTCGGTGCTGCTCGGCGACCACGTGACGCGGGCTGCCTTTGACCCCAGTCTCCGAGCGGGTAGGGGGCGGGGGCCGGAGGGGATGTCAGATGCGGGACCCACGAGGGCCCCCGGCGGCTGCCCGGCGTCCCGGAGGCGGTGACCCCCAGGGAAACAAAGCCCGGGGGAAGCCAACAAGTTATTCGAGGTCAAAGAGGGAACAGAGCTGGGGGTCGGAGAGGCTTTGGAGAAAATGAGGGAGACAAAGACCCGCGCCCACCGCGCTTCCCGGGGCCCCGGGAGCGCCCTGGCTGGGGCCGAGGGGTCCTCCGGGCTCTGACGCCACTGGGCTTGTGACAGCCCTCCAGGACCTCCCCGGACGGCTTCCCCGACAACACCCCCCCCCCGCCCCCGTCTCTGACGGAGTGACCCCTCCTGCGCTCCTGGGCAGGCCTTCCCCACCCCACTCCACCCCACCTTTGCCCCGACTCTCTCGAAAACCCCTTTATTTCCTTTATCGTGATTATCTGGTTCATTTACTGGTCTCATTGTTTACTAGGATGTCATCTCCCCCAACAAGTTGTTTCCAGCTGAATCCCCAGCGCCTGACCTCTAGCTGGCAGAGGAAGGGGTGGATGACCTTTAACAGATTTCTTCTCCCACTAAGCCTCAGTTTCCTATCCCCAGTGTCATTTCAACCATCTCAAGGACCCTGCAAGTTTGGCAAGACTATAGTGGCCATCTGCATTAAATAGATGGGGACAATGAGGCCCAGAGAGATGGGATGATTTCTGGGAGTCTCAGAGAAAGCTGAGTGGAGTCTGTGTTCAGATTTGACTGCTCTAAGCAGAAGGGCTTTTTGTCCTCTATGAACCATCCTGAACAAGGAGAGATGGGGCAGGGGGAGGGGGCAATTTGATTAGTGAGCCTTGAGGATCTTGGTAATGTTGGGGGTCACTAGGCCTCTTACCTGGAGATCCTGTCTCTGTGGACCTTGGGTGAGACTGGGGCAAATTTGGAAAACAGTAGATCGGTAGTTTCCTAAGGACATTCTGAGGTTCAAGACTGACTGCAGGAACAAAGTTGAAAAAGCATATGAGCAACCAGAGCAAAGCCAAGAGAGGTAGAAAGGCCGAGCTGTCCATATGACAGTAGGAGAGACTCGTTCCCATCTCCCTAAAGAGTAACTTTGTCCTGGGGGAAACGGGTTTTCAGCCAGCCCACTTATGTTTCAGAGGCAGGGAAGATGCTGAGGCCTGAACAAGAAGTTGTGCCCAAGTAACAGCTTTGGAAGGAGTACCATCAGAAAGGAATGAGCCTATAGTGGTGGTCCCAGGCCCCAACTGTAGGCCATTGCAAAGAGGGGCTTGTGACTTAGTGCACACTCAAGTCCTGCCACCAGTCTGGCCAGGGAAATCAGCATCCACCAGCAAATTATCCTGTAGAGTCTATATTCCTGTCCTCAATGATCTAAAAGTCCTTGAATATGCTCTGAGTCTTAGGCAGGTTAAACAAGCTCCCTAGAGCCTTACTCATGCTAATCTCTGCTTTAGAAGACCATTTCCATCCACATGAGGTCCTGTGAGCATCTTGTCTGTGCCAGGCACTGAGGTCCTAGTAAGGGAGAAGCAGGGTTGAAAGAGACATGGGTCTACACTCAAGAGGGATATAGACATGTTTGGAGGTGATCGGCGTGCCCCTCCCTGTGTCCAGGGGCTGGCTACGCTGAGTGCCTGCTGGCGAGGCCCAGGGCAAGAAGTGCTACGCCTTACAGTAAGAGGGGAGCAGAAGGAGAGAGCTTTGGGGAGAGGCAGTGTTGGAGCAGGGGCAGGAGGAATGGGTGGGATCAGGGTGGGGAGAGGAAATGCTCTGCACAAGGAGCATTTTGCACAGCCCGTGCAAAATCCCCATGGAAAGTGCTGGGGAAAAGCTGAGTGTTGTGTGGGAGGGAGGTAGGGGACAAGAGGAGAAGGGGGGAGGTAGCAGGAAGGACAGAACCAGCAAGAAAACTGGAGAGGTGGGTTAGGAGCAGGTTATAGGTGACCTCTTGGGAAAAGCTCCACAGATCGGACATTCTCCTGAGGGCCTGGTGGAGCAAGAAGGCTCTAAGAAGGTGAAGGAGGTGATAGCCAGGCTGTGGGAGGCCCAGGGGGAAGGGAGGCCAGTCAGGTTGTAGTCCTTATCCTCCTGCCCAGGCTGACTGAGATCTGGCATCTCATCAGTGGAATAAAGCGTTTGGGGGGCAACAGTGAGCTGGGGTAACTCCCCATCACTGAGAGCTATGTCTTCCTACTCTTGTCACGTCTTCAGAGTTGCTGTTCACCAAGCTGGCCTCAAGGCCCTCCAGCTGGATGTCACCCAGAAAGCCTGTAAGGAGGCAAGGCCCAGGCCCCACCCAGGGAATTTGCCTCCACGGGACTGTGAGAAGCTGACCTGCATTTCTAACCACACCCCAGGAAGTTCTGAGGAAGACTGTTGGGATGCCCGCTCCTCCATCCCCTCAGGATCCACCCACACCTCTCAGAGCTTCCGGGATTTTCTCTGCACTAACAACTAACTCCCCCTGCCCAGATCCTCTCCTCAGCCCCAGGTAGCCTCTCCACTGCCCGCTCAATATGTCCTCTGGTTATCCCAAGGTTACCTTTATCCGATTCCACAAGTCAGAAGCTGAACTCATTTCTTCCACCCAGATCTGCTTCTCCCCCTCCTCCTGTGTCCCCAGCTCACATTTCCAGTCCAGAAATTTGACACCAGCCTCTTGTCCCGGTATCCTGAGAGTCAGTCCCTTGGTTCTGCCTCCAGATTTTTTTTTTTTAAATCTAATGCAACCCCATTTCTTCTTCTTCTTCTTCTTCTTCTTTTTTTTTTTAAAGATTTTATTTATTTATTTGACAGACAGAGATCACAAGCAGGCAGAGAGGCATGCAGAGAGAGAGAGGGGGAAGCAGTCTCCCCCGCTGAGCAGAGAGCCCAATGCGGGGCTCCATCCCAGGACCCTGGGACCATGACCTGAGCCAAAGGCAGAGGCTTTAACCCACTGAGCCACCCAGGCACCCCTCTTCTTCTTTTTTAAAAAATATTTTATTTATTTATTTGATAGAGATCACAAGTAGGCAGAGAGGCAGGCAGAGAGAGAGGAGGAAGCAGGCTCCCTGCTGAGCAGAGAGCCCTACATGGGGCTCCGTCCCAGGACCTTGGAATCATGACCTGAGCCGAAGGCAGAGGCTTTAACCCACTGAGCCACCCAGGTGCCCCAACCCCATTTCTTCTTATTCACCATTGCTGCCCTAGTCCAAGCTGCCATCTTGTTTCCGCCGTAGTCCATGTTCACAGTCTCTTAATTGCTCTCTCTCCCTCCCTCCCACTTTGCTCTCTCTGATGCAGCCTCGTCATGCTCATTTCCCACTTAAAACAGGGCTTACCATCGGGACGCCTGGGTGGCTCAGTTGGGTAAGCGGCTGCCTTCGGCTCAGGTCATGATCCCACCGTCATGGGATCGAGTCCCACATCAGGCTCCTTGCTCAGCAGGGAGCCTGCTTCTCCCTCTGCCTCTGCCTGCCACTCTGTCTGCCTGTTCTCACTCCTTCTCTCTGACAAATAAATAAATAAAATCTTTAAAAAAAAACTAAAACATGGCTTACCATTAATCTTAGGATAAATTCCCTGCCCTGATGTCCAGCCTCACCACTCGTCCTAAATGGTACGCCCCACCTTCCCCTTTACCTGACTAATTCCTTGATAAGAGCGAGGACTCAGCCAGACTGCCGCCTTTGAAAGCTGCCCTTCCGACTTACAAGCTGTGTGACCTTGGGCCTGTTTGTCAAAGTTTCTGTGCTCAGCTTCCTTATCTCTAAAATAGGGACAATAATAGTATTGTAGTTGGGGGGAGGAATTAAATGAGTTAAATATGTCAAGCCCTCAGGGTTGTCTCTGTTCTAGGATGACCAGCACAGAAAGTGTTAGTTAAGTGTTAATTGTGATCTTTTAGATCTCATGCTAAATTTCCTTTCTTCCTGGTGCTTTCCCTACACCCCTAATCCAGACCTGGTCTACATGCCACATCCCCTCTTCATCCCTTTAGCTACCTGTCCCCTGCCAATCTCTCCCCCCTAGAGTATAATAAGCTCTGTGTGGGCAGGCCCTCATTTGTCTGGACACCGCTAAGCCCCGCGGCTCTGCTTAGCCCAAGGCACCGGGTAGGCAACTCGCACACACTGGCGAATGTAACAGAGGAAATTAAATTCAGCAGATTTAGCACCAGATACATACTGTCCATACAAAATGCTCATCAACGGTACTTTATTTATTTATTTGACTTTTTTTTTTTTTTTTTTTAAGAGGGAGAGGATACTGTGCCCTGGGAAGTGGGAGGTGGGGAGGCAGGAGTGTAGGGGAGGAGCAAAGGGAGAGGGAGAGAATCTCAAGCAGACTCCTGGAGCCAGAGGCAGGGCTTGCTGTCACCACCTTGAGATCAAGACCTGAGCCGAAATCAAGAGTCAGATGCTTAACCGCTTAACCGACTGAGGCACGCAGGCACCCCATTTGACAGTTTTTAGTACGTCTCCTGTAGTCTTCCTCATCCCATTCTTAGGCGGGAGGACAAGCGGAGGGACACAGAGACAGAGGTGGCTCCTGCCCAGGAGGAATACACAGTCCACTGCAGAGAGGACAAGTAAATGCAATAGTAGTGTGTTGTTACACAAGCCTGTAACAATTTTGTTCCCCTCCCCCCACCAGAGGTCTTTGAAACAACAAAAAGTGAAAAGTAACTAAAAACAGACACAGTTGCTGACTGTAGCCAGGATCCCCAGTTCCTAGCAGGGCTGTCTTCAGAGTGGGAAGGGTAGGTAGGTCCTGTCTTAAGGGCATTCAGGCCTCACCTCCTCTTCCTCTGTCCAGAGACCTCTTACTCAGCCTTCAAGGCTCCTCTTAAGCAGCAGCTCCCCCAGGAAGTCTTCCTGTTCCTGCCCGGGCTCTTTACCGGCCCCCATCATGGCTTTAGTGACTTTCTAGGACTGTAGTGGGATTTGTCAAGGACAATACAAATTCCATGTCATTTGCTTCTTTAAAAAAATAAAAGGTGATTCAATGAATGTGTAACTACATGTGATTTCATGTTTGGACTTCAGTGGAGGCAGAAAATAGCCTCTGTCTGACCACGTGACCTGATTTGTGGTTTGGAGAATACAGTCACCGTAATTACAGCATTGACCACATGGTGTAACAGTTTCCTCCCTCTCCCTCCTCTCTCTCTCTCTCTCTCTCTCTCTCTCTCTCTCTCACACACACACACACACACACACACACACGTACGCACACGCACATGTGCGCGCACACATAGTTGAGTTCTTCCTGGCAGATCCTGATAATCTCTTAAACAAATAAAGGAGTGGGGCGCCTGGGTGGCTCAGTAGGTTAGGCCGCTGCCTTTGGCTCAGGTCATGATCTCGGGGTCCTGGGATCGAGTCCCGCATCGGGATCTCTGCTTGGTGGGGAGCCTGCTTCCCTCTCTCTCTCTCTGCTGCCTCTCTGTCTACTTGTGATCTCTCTCTGTCAAATAAATAAATAAAATATTTAAAAAAAAACAAAGGAAAAAATCCGTGAAATGGGCAGATTATCCATGCTTCAGATGGGCAATGGATATAAAATGTTCTGGAAACCAAGCAAAGGTTGTCTGAGGTGGGGGATAGGAGCAATTAATTACTCATTCTGGTGCATGCCACCCGCTTTCTGTTTGGTACTCAGCAACCCAGACAGCATGAAGCTCAGAAAGGTGAAGCAACTTCCCCCAAGGTCACCCAGACAGGAGTGGCAGAGATTTCCAATCCAGGGCCATCTAATCAAAGACTGAGTTGTCACTAACCACCCCACCTCTCAGGTGCCATGAGCCCCCACAGCGTCCGGGACCACGCGGGTTCCGTGCTCCCTTCCCTCACTGCTGGGCGTTCCCCTCCCATCCTTCCCTGCTGTAAACCCACTTTCATCGCAGCTGCTGGTGCTGGGCTGGTGCTGCTATTTGAAGAGTACTCGCGGCTGGTTTCCAGAGCACTCCCACCTCTAGGGCAGGGGATCTCTCCTGTTTCAGGCAGAACTTAAAGACACGTGTCACACCTTCCCCAGACCGTCCCTCACTCTCTAGAGCGGCCACCCGCCCACGGCTCACCTAGCACAGTCCCTTTCAAACGAAGTGCTTTTCCTTTGTTTGGGAAACATTCTGAAAACCGAGTCCTGGGGGCCACGCAGCAGTCCTGGGAGGTAGACATGGTAGAGATTTTTCACCCCCATTTTGTAGATGAGAAAATGGAGATTTAGCTAACCTGGAGGAGGTGTCCACGGTGGCGGGGGGGGGGGGGCAAAAAGGCCCAGTTGTCGCTACACAGGACCTGCAGACCACATGCCTGCAGACTTCCAAGTCCCTGGAGAGTTCGTCTGGCTTGTAGAACAGATAGAACCAGGGGGGTGAACAAACACCTTCACAATGCCCACACCAGGAGGTAATGGCTTCTGCAAACAAATGTAAATCGCTTAATTTCCCTTTTTACTGTGTTCATTGTGATGCACCAATTACAACCTGGTGAAAGAAAAACACGCAAAGACTTGTGGTCTCTAAATGATGTCATTGCAAAGGCTCAAAGTCCCCTGAGGGGAGGGCAGGGTCCCGCGCTGAGTTCGTGCCCTGCAAGCCGAGTGAAAGGCTCAGCCGCCATCAAGATGGCAGGTGCCAAGGGCCTGGCGGAACTGTTCTTTCCCAAACTTCTCTGCTGCTGGTCAGAGGTGCTCTGCCTGGCCTTGCCCTTACCCCGAGGCCCCATTTCTCATCCACTCCTCCACTCTCTGGCCTCCTCATCCTTCAGTTCTCTTCACTTGATCCCCTGGAGCTAAATACTTCTAACATCACTCAAATCAAAAGATTGCTTTAATCAAAAGTGGGGAGGGGGAGCATTTCTCTACAAGATTCCCAACAATTATCCTAATTTTTTTTTTTTTTGCCACTCCCATGGCGTAGGGATAAGCATTACCATGTCCATTCTTTAGTTGAAGAAACTGAGGCTCAGGGTCCCAGTAGCTGCTCCCTACAACTCTGCAGCCCTAGTGAAGCTGGGAGGGATAGTCTGGGTCACCTGGTTTGGAGGCTGCCGTCCCATTTTCCTTGGTCCCCACCACTCCATACACATGCCCAACCCACTTTGTTCATTTGCATTATGGGCCCCTTTGACATCTTTGTTTATGACTCCTGAGCCAATCTGGTCCACCTCCTTCCAGAAATGGAGAAACTGAGGCCAAGGGAGGAGCGGTGACAGTGGAGCTAGGACCACCTGGGGAAGACCCAGCCCCTGTTGGGAAGGGAAGGGAAGGGAAGGGAAGGGAAGAGCCTTCCCTGTTGCCCCACTCTATGTGCAGCAGAAGCAGGAAGGGGCACCAGCAAGGCAAGGTCTCCTGAGATCAAGTGTAGCTACCATTCCCGGGCCCTTGCAAACCTGCTGGCATGGGGGTGGGGGCTGGAAGTTGGCTCGATGCCTGGCATGGTGGTCAGACTCTTGTCTGGGGCTATCTGCGCCAACAAGCTTAGGAGGTATATCCTTCTGAGGCCCCTCTTCACACCCACCTGCCTGGGCTGGGTCTGTTCTGAAAGGGAGCGGGGCGAAGGGAGGCAAGAGTGAGGAAGATGCAGGGATACCTTCCCCCATGTCCCCCCACCGCGCACACTGCACACAGTCCCACTCATTCACAATTATAAACCTTGCCCCCCACTCCACGCCCCCCCCACCACCCTCCATCCAATGCTGAAGAGCTTTGGAGCCAGACTGTCCTGTGTTGCAATCCCAGGTCAGCCTCCTCTCACTGTCATTTAACTAGCCTCTCATTGTTTATTTGTAGAATGGGGATAGTTATATTGACCTCATAGGGTAAATCAGATACCAGGAAGCTCCCGCACCAGGCTGTGTACAGCTAAGGTTGTTTCTGTGCCTTTCTGCAACATTCACCAAAGCTGTTCGGAGTTCCTTTGCTCTCTGTGGTATACACGTGTCCCCAGAGGCTGACTCGCAGGCTGCCCTTGGCCCGCTGACCCACCCTCATAGCCCTCCCCCTCTGATCCCTCTACTCCAGGCAGCCTGGGCCCCTCAAGGCCTGAGCACAAGTCATGTCTGCCCAGCATCCCTCTGCCCAAAATGCCCTCACCTCTACCTCTTCACAACTCCAACTCCCACCTCTTCCTTTAAGTCCCACCTCCTCCAGGAAGCCTTCCCTGACTGACCTCTGCTCTTCTTCCTCTGTATTGACGAGGCCCTCTGAGTCACTGCCACTTAGTCCTGCCTTGGAAATCCTAATTCTATTGAGGGGTGGGGGGGAAGTTCTTCCTTCCTCCTGTAAGAGTCCCTTAAGATTGAAAGCACTTTCCAAGCATATTTGGGGGC
Source organism: Taxidea taxus jeffersonii (assembly GCA_003697995.1). Taxonomy (NCBI): domain Eukaryota; kingdom Metazoa; phylum Chordata; class Mammalia; order Carnivora; family Mustelidae; genus Taxidea; species Taxidea taxus. The sequence continues at coordinate 13,491 of RCUC01152113.1, forward strand.
ACTCTAAATCAACCACCTGATTCCTGGGCCATTCCATGTCCCCATACTTATAGTCACCCGTTTCCCACCTACCTGGAGCTGGAAATAGGGTAGGGTGGAGACCATGAGCTACATGTCAGTTATCCAGGAGGACAGACAGGGTAATCTACAAATTGGGATAGGCTGGAAGGACTCCCCCTCCTCTGTTATTGGGGCCCCAGGACCAGTTCTGCTGAGGGGTGGGGAAGCAGAGAGGGTCATCTGGAGCTCAGGGTCCCTGCCTGGGGGTGTTTGAAGCCCATCTTTAGGAACAGTTGTCAGGGTAGGCCCTGCAGCCTGGAGGACAGCAGCCTGGGAGGGGGAGGGACAGGACCGGGAATCCCTACCTTTCATGGGGACCTGACCGGCAGGCCCTGGAATGTGCTCTGGGAACCGATCTCAAGGGTGGAGAAAAGGGCAGGTAGATTCCATCCAACATGAAGAAGCTGAGCATTCAAGAAGCCCAGCAGCCTTGGCTCCAGTGAAATTTCTGCCAGGGAAGGGGTAGGGGTAGAATATCCTACCACTCAGGGTAGGATAGAAGCATCCCTATATTAGATGGGAGAAAGGCCAGGATACTTCTCAGATTCTTCAAGGCTCTGAGAGTTACTGAGAGTCAAAGTCGATGATGTAAAGATTGGAAATCTGGTTCTAAAATTCTATCACTTTAAGGTTCTGAAATGTCACAATTTCATGATTCTGAGATTTTAAAAAAGATTTTATTCATTCATTCATTCAAAGAACATGTGAGCAAGTGCAGGGAGGGGCAGAGGGAGACCGAGAGAATCTCAAGCAGACACTTTGTTGACCACAGAGCCGGATGTGGGACTTGATCCCATGACCCTGAGATTGTGACCTAAGCTGAAATCAAGAGTTGGATGCTTAACTGACTGAGCTTCCCAGGCACCCCAGATTCTGAGATTTTTTTAATGTGATTCTTAGGTTCTAAAACAGCTCTATTAGACATATAATGCAAGTCACTCACTGAATTTTAAATTTTCTACTAGCCACATTTAAAAAAAAATACAAAGAAACAAGTGAAATTAATTTTTGCAACATATCTTAGTTAGCTCAATATGCCCAAACTATTAGCATTTTGGCATGCAGCTAATATAAATAAACTATCAATGAGATGTTTTAAATTCTTTTTTTTTTGTATGAAATCTTCAAAATCCATTGTTAGTTTACACTGACAGCATATCTAGTTCAGACTAGTCATATTTCAAGTACTCACTAGCCGCACATGACTAGTGGTTACAGTGTCAGACAGCAGTTTAGAAACCCCAAATCTATGCCTCATTTTTCTAAAACTCCAGGATGCTATGCATCCAAGATTCTAGAATTCTGCAGTATACTGTGGTTCTGAAATGTTACAGTAGTGATTCCACCAGATTGAAATGTTTCCCCAAGTCTTGTGGATAAGGCTTCCCCCCTATATGTGTGGAAAGAAGTCCAGGCCCCTGCAGAGTCCTGGGGGGTGGGGGGCAAGGAGCCCTCCCCTCGGCTGCCCCCTCCATCTGGCCCAGCCAGTGGAATAGGGGAGTGGATGTGCCCGTGTGCCCAGGAAGCTGGCTGCTCTGTGCAGAGCTGCCTCACCAGCCATCTCTCGGGCTCATCACCTCTCCATCCATGCACACAAGCCTGGAAGGGAACCTCCTGCCTTTGAATCTTCCGGGGGAGGGGGCATGCCCCTGCCTCCCTCCCTTCGCTTCTGTCCACTCTGGAGAGCATCTGGGGATTACTGTAGCAGATGGAGCTAAGGAGTGTGGTTGAAACCCCAGATGGAGGCCAGTGAGGGTGGAACTGGTCTCCATTTGCTGGAGGCTGAAGCTGGGAGCCCCGGGGAGGGGAGAAGTCAGAAACCTACTGTCTAGGGCTAGGAGACCCAGGAGGGCTCTCTGAGGTCATGTGATAGATGCCTTGAATTGTGCAGATGGGGAAACCGAAGAAGGAAGAGCAGAAAGGGTTTCCCAATCTAGGCATAAGGCAAGTAATGTGCTCTGCCAGGAGGATGCCTTCTGGTTAGCCACAGGGTTCCTCTTCCTACTCCCAAACTCCCTCTCCTGTCTCCGCTTGCGGAGAAAGTCAAGGCAGAAAGCTGGCATGGCAGCAGGCAGAGGGAGAGGGAGAAGCAGACTCCCCGCTGAGCAGGGAGCCCTACTCGGGCTGGATCCCAGCACCCTGGGATCATGACCTGAGCCAAAGGCAGACACTTAACCAACTGAGCCACCAAGGTGCCCCTACTGTTCCATTTTCTATAGGTGGGGAAACTGAGGCCTAAAGTGAAGCCATGATCTGTCTCAGGCAACAGAGCCAGAGAGGGACTGGGTCTCAGCCACTGGGGAATCATTGGTTCAGCACCCATCCAGGCAGCCTCCCACCTTGCTCCACTCCCCCCCGCCCCCAACCCCTGGCACCCAGACGCTCTGTGGAGATAAACAGTAGGAGTCACCCACAGCCACATTTTCCATGGGCTGCTTCCAGGTCGGGTTTCCCCTCCGAGGAAAGTCCCAAGGCTATTCTGCCTGGTCAGGAGAACCAGGGAGGAAATGACAAAGATCCTCTTCCAGAGGGTGACAGAAAACAGCCCAGCCTTTGGCCCCTAGGGATGCCGCTTTGCCAAAGCGGGGGCAGGGCCAGGTGTTGAGGGGAGGGGCAGCAGGAAGGTAGACCTGGAATCTAGATTTGGAAAAGCACAAACTTTAGAGGGAGGTGAGCTGGGGTTTGAATCCCAGTGCTGCCGCGTGACCTTGAATCTGTGATTCTCTCTCTGCTATCAGCTGGCGAAGGCCCATCTCCTGGCTCACAGGAATCTGAGTGCATAGAAACTGTGCCCGTTTCCTGCTGAATAAATGTTAGTTCTCGCTCAAATGCCCCTCCAGGAACCAATCAGCCCTTGCCCCCCCCATCTGCCACCGTTTGCTGCCATAAATATGCTCCATAAATACTTACTGAATAAACAAATGAATGAAGGATGGTTGCCAGTCAAAAATACAGCAAAATATAGAAGAGGGCTTTGAACTAGTCTATCAGGATATCTGACAGAGGGTCACAACTCGCTGGGTAGCCTCATGTTTTAGAGAATGTGATAACAGCCAATGTTGCTAAAGCACTCACTGTGTGTCAGGTTTGGCTGAGGACCGTAGAGCACTTAGTTCTCCCAGCAGCACTGAGAAGGTGTGATGTGTTCTAGATGGGGAAACTGAGGCACAGAGCGGCTAAATAGCCCCAAGGTCACCTTGCTGGTTGGTGGTCACCCCTAGGCATGGACCCAGAGCTCACAGTCTTTACTCAGGAATAGCCAAGGGTCTTTTCACTCTCTTTTCCAGGTTCCCCTGACCAGGACTCCTCTGGGGGAGGGACTCTCTTTCCCTGGCTGGTGCTGGTGCTGCTCAGAGCACCCCATGAGTTTTGGAGGCCTCTGCAAATCAGCTTCTGGGAGTGTACATGGGAGATGAAGTGGGGGTTGGCCCAC
>RCUC01152114.1:0-20545 GCA_003697995.1 Taxidea taxus jeffersonii
TGATAGGTACTAGGTAATGTCTAAGTTTCTGGATTAAGTTACTAGGTGAATGATGATATTTATTGTAAAACAAGGAACCATGTAACATGCAGGTTGGGAAGAAGGATGCATTTATTTTGGGTATGATAGGTTGAGTTGAATGTTCTTACAACATTCAAAAGGAGATACATCTATGGTACAAGATACAGAGCTCTGAATTTCAGAATGAGCTCATGCTTACCTATAAATTTGAGTCCTTAGGATAAAAAATGAGAATTATAACCATGAGAGTGGATGAGATCACTGCGTTGGAGATGTTAGAGAAAAGAAAAGAAATTATCTGAGAATACATAAAAATATGAATATTTAAGGGACAGGCAGAGGAAGTGAAGTCAATGAAGAAAAAAGAAAGATAAAAGATGAATAAAGAAAAGTGGTGTCACGAAAGTCAAAGGAATAGAGAATTCTGAAGAGTGCAACATCAATAATGTCAAATGCAGCTGAAAATCCTAGTAAAAAGAGTCCATTTAGGTCTGAAGCACATTTATTGGATTTGGCACTAAGGACTGGGACTGGCCAGGGATGAGAGAAAAAAAATGGTCTAAAAGCAGAAGTATCTGCATTCATATCCATACTCCAGGGGCAAAGAACAAATTCCTTTATCTCCATGTATCTGAACACTCTTTATCAAACAGGATGATAAAAAATAGGTTATTGGAAGATGAAATACAACAATAAGTATGGACAGAACTTCTTTCTTCTGGTATTATTCTTCCCAAATGAGCTATTATTTGTACTACTGTACTTTGTGAGGAAAGAATAATGTATCAGAAATACATTCTATAATATCTTCACCAGCTAAGAGAGGCTATGCTATGTCATAGTAACAAAATATAAAAAATCTTCATAGTTTAGCACAACTAAATTGTATTTCTCAATCCATACTAGATGTACAACACAAGCTGCTGGTGAGTATGGGTCCACACATTTACCTCAGGCCATCTTATGATATTACACCATCTTATGATAGGCTTCCCTACACAAATGCCTTCAGATTCCTTGTAGTAGAGAGCTAAAAAATCAAATACTGTCAATTAAATGTTTTGTCTTGGAAGCAAAGGCTACTCTTTTCAAATATTACATTACATAATTAGATACTTAACAATTCCCAACTTCAAAGGTTTAGGGAAATCCAATTTCCCCATATCCCGTCACAGGAATAAGAATTAAAAATATTATAATATAATTACAATACTCTAAAATGATATTAGGATAAAAGTTCTACAGAATGATACCTTTAAACACACACACACACACACACTTTTGACTTCATTCAATGCAGGACTTTCTTTTGTCCCCAACTTTATCACTTACTTGTAACATCTAACAATGTCCATAGAGTTGTTAGAGAAACATAACCTTTCATTTATATTACATGATTATTTTATTTCTTAAATGAGGAGACATTATTGTCCAGTGGAAAGAGCAGATGTACTGGGAAAATACATTGGTATTCTGTATATATGTTGCAACTACAGGCAAAATACTTAAACTCTCCAGCATTTGTCATTTTTATTTACATAACAAAAGCAATATATAACCATTAGAATATTTTTTTCTGAAAATGGAATGAGATAAATAAAATCACTGAACACAATAACTTAGATAAAATTGGTAAAGCACTTTCTACATTTGCTTTTTTTTTTAATTGTCAAAACGAATCTAGTCACATCCACTGGGTTTAGAGATGATTTTTTTTTAATCTTCAGTTTTTACTTACAGAATAGGTTCATTTCAGGTTCCTTGAATGACTGATTAAAAATACCATTAAATAAACATACTTTGAACATTGGAAGTAGTCCTAATATTCACCCATGTTCCACCTTCCCCTAGCTCTTATAGATAAACTGCCTAGGTCAGAAGAATAAGTTGTTATTTCTAGGATATCAAGTTTCTGATTCAAAAGGACTTACACATGCTTTGTCTAGCTTACTGCTTTGTGTCTTCTGTGGAACTGAGGAGATTCAGACTATGAAGGTTCACACTAGTGTCATTCCCTCCCTAATCTCAATCATGCACACCTTACTCATATTCTTCTACATGGAAGAAGAGATACAGTATAAATATTTTTGTCATTATGGCTTATGTGTTGCTTTCAGTTGTTTGCTGTTTTCCCAGAACCCATAACTTAAAGTCAATACTTTAAGTGATAGCCGACCAAATTGCCAACAATCAGGCTATTATGCAATCACTTATTTTGTGTCTTACTGAATAATACCATCAGAGGCAATTCTGTTGTGAAAGGAAATATGCTTTTTGAGGGAAATTAATTATATTGCATTCAGTTGCTCAGTTCTTATCTGATTTATTCCACTGGGATAACTCAGGAGTGACTGTTAATAAAATGGCAAGCATCTTCTCATGACCAAAGACATGTTGGCAAATGATGCTGCTTGAGTCTGATACAGATGTTCTGGCTTGCTTTGACCAACAAGAAGGAAATATGTTTAGACATCTGGGTCATGATTTGACTTATTTAATGTGTGATTATATACCTCAGCTTATCAGAGATATTCAAAAATAAGTCTTGTGTCTGTTTCCAAAGCATTGACTTAGAAACAAGAATCAAGGGCTAGGCCATTTGTCACTCACTGTCATTGATAAACATCAATACTGATTCAACTTTCCTGAAAAGAAAATCACTTCTTTTCATGTTCTTTGGAAAATGAATAAATAAACTTATATTATTACTATAGGGAAACAGCAGAATTGTAAAAGTGTACTAGCCTTCTTTTAGAAATTATTTATTGAAGTAATATAAGTCACAAGCTTAAAAAAAGACATACAGCATCAAAATATGATCAGCCCTTAAAAATTATACCAGATTTATATTAATATTTTGTGCCAAATAGCACTTTCAATTTTAAAAAATGCAATCACAAATAGTAACAACTACGAACACAAATCAAAATCCAGTTTTATTTTCACAAATGCCTTTCTTGCTTATTTTTAAAAAAGAAATAAAAAATAACCCATCTCTATTCTTGTGAAGCTGGTTTTAAATAAAATTAAAACTGAAGGGTTGATTAATAAGAAATATTGACTAATCCCTATAATCCTTAAGCAGATTATCTGAAAATAGAATGATTTCTGATGGCCAAAGACAGTATCATGAAAATATTGGAGTTTTTATTTTTAAATTATTACTGTACTTTTAAAAACAAATAAAATTCTAAAGCCAAAACCAAAACAAGTCCCATCAATATGTGCTTAAACTATAATAATGTAAATTCAAATAGGATAAACTATATGTTTTATCAAAGCATAAAGTCATATGTTACAAACATAGAAATTTTATTTTGGCTTCTCTAGAATTATTCCTAGAGTTATTCTTTTATAGGGTTATTTTAATCTTTTATAGGGAAACAGAAACAAAGTTGAGCATATGTACAGAAAGATGGGGAAAGAGAGGGAAGAAGAAGAGAGGAAGGGAGGGATGGAGGAAGAGAGAGATTAAGAGAGAGAGAGAGAGAGAGAGAGAGATTTTTAAGGAATTGACTCACACAATTAAGGGATCCAGCAAGTTTGAAATTTATAGAATAGTTCTCCAAGCTAGAGATCCAGAGAAAATCTGACGTTGAAATCTCAGTTCTCAATTCTGTCTACAGAATGCCTTCTTTCTTTCAGAATCTTAGCATTAGTATCTGTTTCCACTAACCCAGCATGCTGGTCATTCAGTAATTCAATACCCAGATCAATCTGAATGGATGGAAGTCCATGCTGTTGGCCCATATAGTCTCCACCCTAACACTTTGGCTACTGTATTCATGTACCAAGATGCATCTCAAAATGACCAATAATGAAGGCTGACTGAGGTCGGTTGACTTGTTCATGCTATCTTCTTAATTTTAGGGTCTTTCCCATGGTGGATGCTCTCTGCAGCATTGAATTCTTTTATTTCTTTCCTTCCTTTCTTCCTTTCTTTCTTCTTTCTCTTTCTCTCTCTCTCTCTTTCTTTCAATACTTATTGATTTATTAGAGAGAGGGAGAGAGTGCACCGAGCAGTGGGAGGGGCAGAGGGAAAGAATTCCAAATGGACTTTGCACTGAGTGCAGAGCCCAACAAGGGGCTTAATTTCACAGTTTGGAGATCATGACCTGAGCAAAAACCAAGCTGGATGCTTAACCAGCTGAACCACCAGGTGCCCCACTGCTGGGTGGTTATATTCAATATAAAGACTATTCTGTGTGTTCAATATTATATATCCATTGCCTACTTGCTCTCCTGATCTTAAGCATTCTCTTCCAATCATTTTCTTTCTAGAACCCTAACCAGTGAGATTAGTCATTTGCTACTACTTAGAAGTCCATGTATATTCTTGTCTCAGGCCATTATACTTTTCACACATATTGAATGACTATGTGCAACATCCAGATATCTTCCCACCATGTTTTGTTTTTCTTTTTTCTCTCTGCTATCTTTCATGACCATGTACTAGTGGGGATGTACTAAAGCAGTTAATACTTGTCTCACACACACATACTAATCTAACCTTTGTAAGTACCACACTCATCCTACATCCTCTTTCCATGATCAGGTGATTGGAGACATTGGCCTTTAAGGGAAGATCTTTGAGTGACAACAGAATCCACTACAAAGAATATGCATTATATTTTTGACCACCAGGTCAAAGAATATGGCATCACTATCCCAGATTAAATAGTTAAAAAAAAAACTGATAAAGTAATTTATATTTTCAGTTGATCTTGATAAATAGGAGGTAATTGTAGAAGAGACAAAAGGATATAGAATCAAAATGATCAGCATTTGAAATGCACAGATACATTAAGGGGTGTTGCATATTTCAATAATAGTAAAAGTCCCATGACTTTCCACGTGACTAGATTTTTTTTTTTAACTCGCGCATTGAGGGATCTCTCCTTTATTTCAAATAGACTAGCTCTAATATCTCTTCATACTTAATTTCTTCTTTGAACATGTATTCTAGACTAAAATATTTTATAGCTTTATTTGCCTATAATTGATATACAAAACTGCACATATTTAATATCTACACTTTGAAGAATTTAGACATATGCCTATATACATAATGCCTTCACCACAATCAAGGTAATAAACATATCTATTACCTTAAAAGTTTCCTTGTGTCCTTCTCCATTGTGTGTGGGTGTGGGTATGTGTGTTTAGAATATTTAACATAAGGGGCACCTGGTGGCTCAGTGGGTTAAGCCTCTGCCTTCAGCTTGGGTCATGATCCCATGGTCCAGGGATCGAGCCCCACATCAGGCTTTCTGCTCAGCAGGGAGTCTGCTTCCCCCTCTCTCTCTCTATCTGCCTCTCTGCCTACTTGTGATCTCTGTCTGTCAAATAAATAAATAAAATTTTAAAAAAAGAATACTTAACATGAGATCTACCCTTTGACAATTTTTTAAGTGCATGATACCATGTTGTTAATTATAGGCACTATATTGTACAACAGATCTCTAGCATTCATTCATCTTGTTCTAGTCTAATTTGAATACACTTTTCTTTTGTTTCAATACTTGCTTCAGGATTCTTAATATTCAGTTATCTTTCTATTATAACAATACTATAATCCCATTGAGAATGTAGAATTTTCTTATTCATCAATATCTTCTCGGTATCTGGCACAGTAACACGCCCATAGTAGATGCCAGGTTATTTTTGATGATTGAATAAATGCATGTAGCTTTCTTGGCAAGAATACAGAGACTACATGAATGAGTTGAAATACAGTAGCATATAAACCTTATCTTCTGTTCTCTAACTTTGGGACTAAACAATGTTGGCAATGATGAATATTTAGAAATTTTAAAGGAGGGAGAAGAAATGGTGGGTTAAATCAAGAAAGATGGTTAATATGTTTTGAACTTCATGACAGACACCATATTGACTGCTTTGACTTTTGACTGCATGTAGATTTTATTTCCAATTCTCATCAGAAAAAAAGATCAATTTCAAAATATAACAAGCATATTGAAATATCTATAAGCTATAAAAACATAGTACTTTAAATTTTATCTAAAGCAAAATTATATGAAAATATAAATGGTATATATTGTTTACTCTCTCTTGCATAATTCTCATTTTGAAATATATGCATATATTTTCATTTATTTCATTATTATCTCACATTATGTGAAATATTCATAGTGACTTGTATTTCATAGGTAAAATTAATACAGACTTCACTGAAACACAGAACTTTCTGGAGGAAACACAGCAAACCATTTGTATTCTGTATTTAGGGAAATATGTGAGACCATAACACTTCCTAAATTGGAACTTTCTCTATCTCACAATTGTGACAATGGGATTATTCTCTGCAGTGTCTGCATCTAAGCTAATCATTTAGTATGTAGGTGTGATTTAGGACTCTGCAGCTATACAATGCAACATTAGCATAATTTGGGAGCTTGTTAGAATCACATTCTACAACAATATCACATCAATAGGATGTATAACCTAAACATACACAAGGTTATGTGTCAATTATATCTCAATAAAGCTGGAGGAAAAAAAGAAGAAAAGAAAAGAAATGCAGAATGTCAGGCACCACTGCAGAGCTACTGAATCAAAATCTGAACTTGAGCAAGATACCCAGGCACTCAAATACTCAGATATTCAAACTTGGATACTCAAACGCTGAGTTTGAGAAGCACTATTTTTAATAAACATTTATTATTATCTATAAAAATTATTATTATTTATAAAAAATTTATTTTTTAACTGAGTTTCAGATACTCAAATACTGAGTTTGAGAAGCACTATTTTTTAATACATAGGTCCGGGTCTTCCTGCTGCCATTAATTTGCTAAAGCAATTTTGTTTCTCACTCTATTTCTCAATATTCTTATCTCTAAAATAAAGTACTGACCCTTTCAAACTAACAAACAAAAAACAACAAGCAGATCATACTAACTCCAGATGATTAAACCAGAATGAATCTCTACAGGTAGGACTGGGCATTGGTATTTTTTTACAAAAACATACCAGGTAAACTTGAGGTTCAGCCTGGATGAGATCCACTGGACTATACAGTCTTAAGGGCCTTTTCCAAGTCTTGGATTTTTTTTACTGTAAGTTGTTAAGTTCAGCGGTCATCTGTAATCTCTAAGGACCAGCATGTTTCATAACATAAGGTGCATTTGTAGGGGCTACACCGTACAACTTACAAAGTTGCTGCTGGTACTATTTATTTTTTTGAAAATAACAAAACACCATTTGTACAACTAAAGACATAAGGTTAAAAAAAATCATATAGAACGATGCAGACAAGTCTTAAATATTTTAATAAGAAAACATGGAGGACAAAGGAAAAACAGAGGAGATAAAGAGAAGATAAAAGGTAAAATATAGGTTCTCTATACTATCTGAACTCAGCATTACTAAGCCATTCTAGAAGCTCTTATTTTAAGGATGGATTTCATTTATTGTTCATGTGTTTCATAGGTCAAATATGGGAAAAATCAGAGTATCTACTCCATGTGTTTAATTCTCATCCTTGGTAGCTTTCATGGGAATATTCACACCTGGATACATCTTTCCCTTGGGAGGCCTCTTATACTGACTGGAGCTATTGGCTCTTCACACCTAGATTGCTCATTTACCAGTGTGATAACATATGACTCTTCTTATTTTTTAACGGTTATTCTCTTTATCACATTCTCTATTCATCTTAATTATTGTAGATTTTTATTTAAATCTACAGTATATGTGGACCCCCCTCAAATATGTTATAGCATGATGCCAGCTTTATACTTTTCAAATATTTAAATCTTTTATGAAAAATCAGATTTCTTGAATCACTTTAAAATATTTGATTAATTAAATGAAAAATCAAAAGGCAGGGGTGCCTTCGTGGCTCAGTTGGTTAAACAGCTGCCCAGAGTCCTGGGATCAAGCCCTTTTTGGGCTCCATGCTCAGCGGAAGCCTGCTTCTCCCTCTCCTCTCCCTGCTGTTCCCCCTAATTGTGCTCTCTCTCTATCTGTCAAATAAATAGATAAAATCTTTTTAAAAAATCTAAAGTGCACACAATCCTCATAAACAACTGTTTGGTACTCTGTAATTTTGTAAAATTACGTATTATGGGAATTCTTAGATTTTTAAAAAATTAAACAGTATTACAAAAGTTTCCAATAAGCAGTCATTTTCTATGATTTCCTCTCTCTGCCCAGAAATTATCATAATTAATGTGAGATTTTCCATACAATCACTGTGTATACATGAGTTTTTTAGAGAAGTGATCATGTGACACCATGTCCAGATGAGCTAAGCCTTGGGCAAATATATGTAAGCAGGGTTTAGATAGGCTTAAGGCCAGAGGGAGATGGAAACATGATGACATGAGAGTCTAAATAGAAGGGGATAAATTGACAGTGAAGGTGAGAGAAAAGCATGGCCCTGTCTATACAGCATTATAGTTGATATTAAATTCATGCATCAAAAAATTACTAAGCATTTATTATGTTCCAGGCATATATGGCAACAAAAGGAAACAGAGAATATGGACACTGTCCTCAAAGATGTTCACAATCTACTGTGAGACAAACATTTTTAAACAAATCAGGATGTGCTAGTTTTGTTACAAAATGTGGAAGCAAATAACTGAACAAATAGTGGTGAGACTGGTTTTGACTGAAGAATCAAATAAGATTTCTCAAATGAGTTGATCATGCTAGGGTTTTCATTTCATGGCTTTCTACAGATCCGAAAGTCTAGGATCTCAATTTTAGGCAAAATACATTGTATACCCAGTAGCACAGGGATACAAAACTGCTTGGAGTTCAGCAATTGTACTCAGTATTGTTCTCAATATATGTGAAACAAGAAGAAGTTAGAGACAGATGTTTGTCAACTTGTGAAGTATTCTACAATTTATTCTACAAGCAATAGTGAGCCATCTGTGGGTTAAAAGGAAAAGGCTTTTCTGTAGTCTGCATTTGGGAAGGTCAGCCTAGCAGCACTGTGGACGAAGGAGTGGAGGAAACAGTGATAACTCATGATATTTGGAAAGGGGAGATATGCCTGGTAAGTTTCTCAGAGACACAAACTGTAGATGTGTTCGAATAAGGTAGATGACTTTTTGCTTATATTGTGAAAAGAAGTTTTGTGTAAGATATAAGCTGTTGATTAACAAAATGTATTATCCTTTCAGCCCTAGAATTATAAAAATGATAAGATACTATAATCCTCCAAAATGCCGTAGAGTATGTGTAGGTTTAAAGTCAGAGTTCCAGATTAAAATCCCACCTTTGCTACTTTTTAATACATATAGTAGGCCAATTCTTTAACCACTTGGAGTCTAGTTCCTCAGCTACAAAATGAGCATAGAAGTGAATCTTGTCGTGAGGACGATGCCTAGTTCGGTGTCTGGGACATGGAAAATGTTTAGTGAAGTGATTCTACAGCCACTTAACAGAGCTAAACCAGTATTTTGCTTTAAGAGGTCAGCACCAATGTTGGAGCTTTATTGCAAAGTCCTGTGTCTACCCTTCTGTTTAGTAAATGCCTCTCTTATCTATCATACTCCTATCACCTGTGACCAGGTGTGTATTTGGAGCCACTCCATATTTTAGCAGTGAACTCTCAAAAATGTTCCCAGGTCCATCTGGCATTAATCCTAGGAAATGACAGATACTTAGATCAAATTATAGAAGATTGAAAATGCCATTTGTTCAGCTATTAAAGCAATAAAGGGACACTTCTGTCAAGAAAAAGCAATGTTCAGTAAGGCAAAAATCTGTATAAGATAAACATCTTTATTCTTTTTCCTAGGAGAATAAAAATAGTAGCTTCATGTCATCAATATTTGAAGATGCTTTGAGATGTGTTTAAATCAGAAATACAGGAAAATCTGAAATAGTACTTTCTTCTCCAATTTATACTTCTCATTCCCCTTATTTAAAATCTTTCTTTCCTAACAGCTGTTGAAACAAAGAACACAAGGTTTGCTCTGACTTAAGAATATTTAAGTGACATATTCATACTTTTCCTCCAGTCCCCAAAATAACAATGTTCAGTAAGAAAATATGCTAAATTTAAAAAGAAATCATTCTAAATTTTTGTTAAAAGTTGAGCCAAAATCTGTTTTAGGTGGCCCACTATTCTTATTTAAAACTCCCAAGGCCAAAGGAAACAAACAAACAAACAAAAAAAAACAATGCTTTTCCATTGTTTCAAATTTCTTCTACTTACAGCTCAGAGAGCAGGTAATGTTTATTGGAGGTCTGTTGCAGAGTATGATATTACCGTATATTATAAAGATAGTATGTTTTGATGAAAATTCTAGGAGTTTCGCAGGGAGGACAGAGAATAAATTAGTCTTTACTTTTCGTCTAACTTCTGTTTTTGACTCTCCTGGTTGTCTCAATACTAGTGTTGGGTCCATAATCAAAGGAGCAAGACTGATATAAAGCAAAAGTCAAGCAAAGCTTTATTTCGCACCAAGCATCAAGAATCAAACTGACTGGCCAGGGCCGTCTCTTACAAAGAGGTGACCTCTCTCTGCCTTACAGACTAACTTTTATAGGGCAAAGGACATGTGGTTGGGCCCGGCCACACACAGGTGGCCAATGAGATTGTAACACACAGAGAAAGCTGCACAGTCATGCTAGGTCACACACAGGTGACCAACTGTGTTACAATTGACCCCATAATAGACATTTGAACTATCCTATCACCTTGGTCAGAATTGGCGCCCAAAGGACGGGGTCCACACACCTTGGTAGCTAGGGAGACAGTCTGTGCGCCCCGTTGATTGGATACCTACACCAGGCCTGACCCACCCTTGTATTTGGGCTTTGTTACCTGGGACTGGTTTCTGGGACTTGTTTTTAAGTAAGTCCCCTGCGGGGAGCAGCAGCACCTTGTGGAAGGGGGGCAGGGACAGTTTAAGTTTTACTGCATAAACAACACAATGGCTATTCAACGGAAATGGAGCCATTTTGGCTAAATAGGCCCTTACGCTAGGTTTCCTGGAGATGATTTACAAAAGAAGAGAGAGAAATTATAATTCTTATTCACTTCTCACTTATTCTCATTAATTCTCACTTATTCACTCTCTAGAGTGACTTCTCACATTAGCATTCAGCAAGAATTGGAGGGAAGTGGGCTGGAGGATAGCCGGAGAGGTGAGACAGATATGTTTAGAATCATTCCTTCCTTTGGACCCAGGTCTATTTCCCTGAGTCTTTGCTCTCTCCCTTTCTTTGAGAAGAAACACTCAGCAGAACCAACTGTGCAGGAGAGCCTAATGCAGGAGACTGAGCTGAGTTTACCCTGGACTCAAGCTGGAGCCTTGCTCCACTTCAAGTACCCAATCTGTCATTTTCTATTGAAACCATGTCCCTGTCTTTTGTCTCCTTCTGTAAAGGTTATGCACTGTGTTTCCCATCTCTATATCCGTTAGGCATAGAATCAGGTCAGGCATGAGGTCGGTAATCTGACAAATATTTATTGAACATCTAAATAGATGCATGCATCCATTCAGGCATGCATGGATAAATGAACGGTGCCATTTAGAAGATAACAAAGTATTTATTACTAAGAGTTAGTCATAGTAAAGCTATGTCAAATAGATGTTCCAGGGAAGAACTATTGTTGCAATAGCAATTTTCTTTTTTTTTTTTTTTTTGGTTTTGTTTTTGTTTATTTATTTTTTTAAATTTTTTTTTAACTTAAGCTTTTTTATTTAAATATATAATGTAACCCCACCACCCTCTCCCAACCCTTCTCCCCCCACCAACCCCCTCAGTTTGTTTTATGACATTAAGAGTCTCTTTTGGTTTGTCTCCCTCCCGATCCCATCTTGTTTCATTTTTACTTTTCCTACCACCTTAACCCCCACCCCCATTGCATCTCCACTTCCTCATATTAGGGAGATCATGTGATAGTTGTCTTTCTCCAGTTGACTTATTTCGCTAAGCATAATACGCTCTAGTTCCATCCATGCCGTTGCAATTTTCTATCATTCTCCTCTTGCGTTTTTATCATTAGTAATAATAATAATAATGATAATGATAATGATAATAGATTATTCTTAGAATCTACAGATACCAGATACTAAATAGTATATAATGAAGACAGAAAGTGTTCCCATGACTCCATTAGATTTGAAATATTTGTACAAAAACAGTACTAAGAATGTAGAAATATAGGTGTTTCTTTATAATGCTGAATTTCCTACTATTGCCACAAGTGCTGAGGTTTTGTTCTCTGGAATATCTTTTTGTTAATGGCAACTGTTATTAGCAATCAATAAACATGAAAGAATACTCAAAAGCATTGGAGGATAAAATTGCAAGCTCGATGTCCAAACACACAACTAGAAAAATTATCATCTCATTATTGGCCTGGTCATTTTTGTGCGCATTTAAAAAAAAATTGATGCCCCCCCACCCCACCCCAGAGAGAGATGATAAAATTCTGCTATGATGGAAATCACTAATATGATAACCCTTTTGTGTTATCCTTGTAGCTTTTCTTAACCTGTTGAACTGCAAGGCTTTTGCCATAATGTTCTAGGTCACGGAAGATTCTTAGGGCTTATATCTCTGACATTAGACCACCCCAGGGACTGGTGCAGGCGACTGTATTTGAAGTGAGCCTATTTATCTGAAAGTAGGAGAAGTAGCAGTAGTAGGAAAAGGAGTCAATAGCAACAGCAAAATCCTTGTATCTCAGTTAACTAAGACTAGAAGTTTTTACTCAGTGTGAAAGTGGTAGTGTTCGCCAAAGGCAATTACATCTATTTAATGTCAAAAGACTCAGATATAAGGGGCACCTGGGTGGCTCAGTGGGTTAAGCCTCTGTCTTTAGCTCAGGTCAGGATCTCAGGGTCCTGGGATTAAGCCCTGCATTGGGCTCTCTGCTCAGCGGGGAGCCTGCTTCCCCCTCTCTGTCTGCTTGTGATCTCTCTCTCTGTCAAATAAATAAATAAAATCTTAAAAAAAAGCCTCATATATGATTCTTTTCACCACCATCTGCTGATATCATTATGTCTTTAAACCTTGTTCTCTTCCCCTGTAATACTGATTGGTAAAAAACTTTGCCATACAATGTGTCTACAAGAAACAGATTCAAGGATATATTTCATATCATCAGTGTTTAGTGAAGTTGACATCTCATTCTACATATGCTGTTAACAGTTTCCCTTGTATTTGCTATTCTAAGTCTTATTGATGACACTTAAAATATAAACACCTAACTGGTTTAAAAGTAGTAATCAAATTTTTATAAAATAAAACCATAGTCCAATAACTTACTTTTTCCATCCTTATCCTGTTATAAGAAGCAAGCAAACCCCTCCCAACAACTGTTTTAAAATTTCAGTTAGCTTTTTATATTGGTATTTGCCTCCATACATTAAAAAAATGTACATTCTATTATCTTCTGACTAATCATATATACTTTCCTTTTATTTTAGATGTAGAATCAGCTCTTTCCACTCTTGTCCTTACTTCTTCTTACCAAATAAACTATGTCTCAATTTCTAGATAAATATATTTATTGTTGTTGCTGTACTTATATATATACTGCTCATTACTAAGCCAAGAAATGTACTATGACTTAATTCTCTGCTTATATTTAGTTTACTTATTGATAACAATTGTATCACATTTTCTTTTCTCTATGTTCTTTGAAAATCTAAGTGTTTCTATACATTCTAGGGGTTTTTAAAAATATCTTTCAATATAACTCATTAGATGGATAAAAAGTCAGATAATTTATTAGTTTTTTTTTTCCTCTTTTTCTTTCCCCTCCAGAACTCAATCTAGACATACAGTCTCCTGTTCCAGCTTATCCTAGTTGCTTTCCAGGCCTGACCACACATCTTGGAATTCTCTTCACTTCCATTCAACAATCATCAGAAATTCCCCTTGTATTTATTTTTGTTCAGTGTACTTCTTAATTTTGGAAGACTAAATTCTTCAGTAAGTTCTTGAAAATTGTACAAGACATGTGAGAGAAATGTGTTGTGAAGAGTTAAAATGAAGGGGGCACCTGGGTGGCTCAGTGGGTTAAATCCTCTACCTTCGGCTTGGGTCATGGTCCTGGAGTGCTGGGATGGAGTCCTGCATCTGGCTCTCCGCTCAGCGGGGAGTCTGCTTCCCACCCCCACCCCCCGCCCCGCCTGCCTCTCTGCCTACTTGTAATCTCTGTCTGTCAAGTAAAAAAAAAAAAAAAAAAGAGTTAAAATGAAGTCTGGTGGGAAGCCATACCTCTGGGAGGACACAATAAAGCATAAATGATGAAGTTCTATAGCTGAGAGGTCTATAAACTTGAAGAATGCAAAGGACCTCTCTGAGCACCCAGCACAAATTTCTCCTAAGATCACAGGGAGGAATGATCAAAGAAGAATTAGCAGCAAAACCACAACTAGAGTTTCCATCTTCTAATTAACCATCCAGGTCCTTTTTTCATTCAGTGTCTTTGGTAACTTTTGTATTTCTTCCAGTATTCAGTCTTTGCAATAATACTGTGGTATTTGTCTCACATTGACTATGACTATTTTATAGGTGAAAAATAGGGAAAAAGAATTACAGAAATTGATCAAACTATACAACTAATAAATGTTGAGACTTCCAAGGCTACATGCACACACACACACACACACACACACACACACACACACAATCTACATTAAATATTCACTGTTTTTAAAACTCTATTTCTATTCATGAGCTTAAAAAATAAAAATTAAGTAACCAAGGCCACCTTGTTAAATGTTTCATGAGTTTTCCTTTGTTCAAAATTGGTAATAGTAGCAACACTTTATGTTATTACTGCTGAGCCCCAAAAGCTCAGCTTTCTCTAAAGGTCAGCTAGAAATTTTCAAAAGGGCAAAGCTGATTCTACACATGCAGTGCCTATGCAGGAGGATGTCAACGACGGCTCTCTGAATTGTTTCTCTCCTTAAATGAACCAATGCTCAAGCTACTTCAAATTCCTAATCTGTCTCTCTCTCTCTCTTTTTAACCACATTGAGTTCAATAAAATTTGTTTTACAATTTAAGGTGAATAACATTGTCCCTATAAAGCTGAAACATTAGTATAATAGTTATCAGAATTCCCTGAGCAATGTTGATACAGTATGAACATTACCCATTGAAATAAAAATACATTAATGAGGAGAAAATAAACCTACTTTCATTTGTTCAACAACTATATCATTAATGTCCCTGTGCCTACTATGCTGTTGACATTCCTGCTACACAGATGAGCAAGCTAGCCCCTGTGTTCAAAGGAGTAAATCTCCCACTTACAAAATGAATGTATATGCTGATAACTTAAATACATTGTGAGAATCACGACCCTTGTTTTATAAAGTACTGTGTGATATGGAACAATTTCTAATATGTACAACTAGGAAATAAAAACAGGAATGAAAGAGTGTCTGAGTGACTCAGTTGGCTAAGTATCTGCCTTCAGTTCTGGTCATGATCCTAGGGTCCTGGGATTGAACCCCACATTGGGCTCCCTGTTCAGTGGGGAGCCTGCTTCTCCCTCTTCCTCTGCCTGCCACTCCCCCTGCTTGTGCTTTCTGTCAAGTAGATAAATAAAATCTCTAAATAATAATAATAATAAACAGGAATAAAAATATACCATTTATTTTGATTAACAAATTAAAGTATAATATCTTAAATCTATTTGCTTAGATTATTTCTCTTGGGTATACAGAAAGCTTTTGAAAGATTGTATCTGAAATACAGATTTAAAAATTTAAAAAAAGAGATTTATTTTTTATTCTACATAATTGTACTCTAAATGTTAAAATGCACTATTTGCCCAGGATGAAAGATAAACATTTAGGTTCATTTCAGGGACCCAAGAAGTCTTTGTAGAAGATGTGCCACTTCACTTCAGTTGTCATATATGAAAAAGAACAAAAAGATAATAAAATATAAAAGAGGTTTCAAGATAAAGGGAAAAACATAGCATGTATGTCAGAAGTGGAAAATACTAGTCATATTCTACTACCAGGGAATGGGGCAAGTCCTGCTTAGAGCAAGGCAGGAATGGGAAGAAGAGTAGCACTGGGAAGCATTTTATTTATTTATTTATTTATTTATTTAGATTTTTATTTATTTGTTTGACAGAGAGAGAGAGAGAGAGAGATCACAAGTAGGCAGAGGCAGGCAAAGAGAAAGGAGGAAGCAGGCTCCCTGCTGAGCAGAGAGCCTGATGTGGGGCTCGATCCCAGGACCCTGGAATCATGACCTGAGCTGAAGGCAGAGGCCTTAACCCACTGAGCCACCCAGGCGCCTCTGGGAAGCATTTTAATACTCAGTTAAGACCTTGCAGTTTGTGATGAATATGTGAAAAAAAAATTATGCCTAGGGATGGGTACTACTCATCAGGAGAGAATGTCAATAAAAAGTGTAATGTCTTTTCCAGGAATCTCACTTTGTAAAAAGTTCTATACCTTGTAATGTCTTTTTTAGGGTTAAAAAAATATTGGGTTTGTTAGTAGAAGTAGAATAATTTGACTTCATTTTTAGCAATATGGCAGATAAGATTCCTGAAAAAACAGTGTTACAGAATCTTTAAAATACTGAATAAATAGTAAAAATGTATCACATTGCCTAGTGGAATTTACAAGAAATTAATGGGTGTTCCCAAGGACTTTCAGTAGAAGATGAAAACCAGAGTGGGGGTCTGCATTGACACTTTACCCTGGGGCCATTAGTCAATTCTGATCCAATGAGTCTCAAGGGAGAAATGGAAAAAAAAACAATGGATCAAATAAGGTCAAGTGCTAACAATGAGACACTTAAAGGGCTAAAGCTTCAGTGAAAGATAAATAAAAAATATGTGTGTGTGTGTGTGTGTGTGTGTGTGTGTGTGTGTATGGGTGAGTGTGGGTGTGTGTTTGTGTGTTTATTTGACTCAGAACTCTGGGAATAAAGCTGCTCTTGCTTGGGAATGCTTTAACTTTAACCTTTCCCTCATACTTACCTATGTGGAGAGTATGTCATAGAGTATCTGGGAAACAGTACCAGCTAAGAGAAATCCCGGCACACTCCCCGCAGAGTGTGGAGCCTAACACAGGGCTCAGTTTCATGACCCTGAGATCATGTCCTGAGCTGAAATCAAGAGTCAAATGCTTAACCAACAGAGCCACGCAGGTGGCCCTGAAGTATGTTCTTTTACACATAATCACAATTATGTGTAATTACACAATATTTTGTGTATTTTGTGTATGTTCTTCAATATTTTGAAGTATGTTCTTTTACACTTAATCACAATTATGTGTAATTACACAATATTTTGGTCATGCCCTCATATAGAAATTCAGATTTCAACCATACATTTGCTATCTTTCTGATATTTTATTCTGTTTATATCTAAGAAATTAAATCAGAATGTCCAAAAGATATTTTCGCACCCATGTCCATTTCAGTATTATTCACGATAGCCAAGAGAAAGAAGGAAGCAACCCAAGTGCCCATAGAGATATGACTAGATTAAACAAAATGTGGTATATACAAATAATTACATATTAATCAGTCTTTAAAAAGGACATTCTCTCACATTCCACAACATGGATGGCCCTTGAGGATGTTATGCCAAGTATAATAAACCAGTTCACAAAGATACAAATACCTTATGTTTCCACTTACATGAAATATCTAGAGTAGTCAATGTCATGGAAACTGATATTTTAAGTCAAGAATATCAAAGGTTTAGGGGACTTATACATCAATTTCTTGGGATCATTTTCCTTATTTGGCATTTCAGATGAGGAAAAGTAAGAACTAAACTTTTTTTTTTTTCCAGTTTCATTGAGCTGTAATTGACACATAACATTGTCTTAGTTTTAGGTGTACCACATAATGATTCAACGTGCATATATATTGCAGAACTATCACCCCAATAAATCCGCTTCCACAGGTAAGATCATTACATTCCTCGGAATGTCTTGTAGGCTTCCAATTTCTCCACATCCTTGACAATACTTGCTACTATCTCTTTTATTCTAGCCATTCTGGTGGGTGTAAAGGGACAGCTCATCGTGGTTTTCATTTGCATGTTCCTGGGGGGGGGGCACTTATTAAAAATGCAGATTCTGAAAAAATGCAGATTTTTTTTTTCTTTCAGGATTTTATTTAAATTCAAGTTAGTTCACATGGAGTGTAGTGTTAGTCGCAGGGGGAGAATTTAGTGATTCATCAGTTGCAAAGAACACCCCGTGCTCACTGCATCATGTGCCCTCCTTAATGCCCATCGCCCAGTTACCCCATCCCATATCCCCTCCAGCAACCCTCAGTTTGTTCCCTATAGTTAAGGGTCTCTTATGGTTTGCTTCCCTCTCTGTCTCTATCTTATTTTATTTTTCTTCCTCTTCCCCTATGTTCATCTGGTTTTTTTTCTTAAATTCCACATATGAGCAAAAAGAAATGTGGAAGGAAATATGGTATTCTTAACCCACTCCCAAGAGAGTCCAATTCAGAGAGTCTGCGATGAGGCCTTTCAGAAAGTGGTCGATTTTCTGTTTCTAGAATTGTTGTTTTTCTTCTCTTCGATCTCCTGTTGGATTTGTAGGTGTTCGGAATGGTTTGATAGGCTATCTAGCTGATCTCCTGCTGGCTGATGTCGTCTCAGCCTCCTACTTCTCCGCCATCTTGACTCCCAAGAACTAAACTTTAATCAATATCTATTATATGCCATATACTATAGTGAGCAAAAACCATCACCCCCCACCCAGTGTTCATTGCTTTTTCCAACCAAGTCACATTCTAGTATCTCCTTTTTAGAGTTGCAGAAATGGAAAATCACCAAAAATTGATATGTTCTAGTATTGGATGCCTGGGCAGTGGGTTAATAAATGATGGAATACATTAGTTACAGGATCAGTGTTCCAAGTCTAATTTTCCTCTGTAGAAATGTGTTAACAAGAAATGAATAAGCCTAAAATAGGCAGAAATTTGCCCAGAACCTAACCAAATTCCACATTAACTGATCAGAGCTGATCCACATAGAATAATGTGGAGAATGTGGACAGAGTAGAGCTTGAATATTTGCTACAATAACCGGTAACCATCCTTCTCCCCAATCACCTGGAAAAGAAGGAGGAGGAGAGGGGGAGGGGGAGGAGGAGAAGGAGAAGAAGAAATGCATTTTCATGCCCAGGTAGTACAACTCAAATCCAATTCCCATGTCACTTAGAGAGGCAGAGGTAAGTACCATGCCAAAAGCCACAAACAAAGGAGAGACAGACCTAACTACGTACAGTTCCTGAGGCATGGAGCAGATCTGTAGGAAACTTCCGAAATCTGGGATCTGGATCTAGCCCCATTTAAGTAGGGCAATTATATACTGCGTTGTTTAAAGTGGGACACTTCTGAGAATTAAAAAGTACCCAATTAATACTTAGATTTGGAAAAGAGTTGTAATCCAGGACTGCTCCAGCAAAGTCTAGTGTGTGTTCACCATGCATATATTACACTGTATCACCCCTCTGAGGGCTTGTTCTGATGCCAGTTATTAACCATCCCATTTTGCCAGTTTCCCAGGTCTTTTGTACTCCTACTAAACTAGTGCCCTAAACAAACGTGTGCCATCAACATTTCCACATGCCCTAAATTATTTTCTATCAGGGGCGCCTGGGTGGCTCAGTTGGTTGAGCAACTGCCTTCGGCTCGGGTCATGATCCCGGAGTCCTGGGATTGAGTCCCTCATCGGGCTCCCAGCTCCATGGGGAGTCTGCTTCTCCCTCTGACCTCCCCTCTCATGCTGTCTCACTCTGTCTCTCTCTCTCAAATAAATAAATAAAATCTTTAAAAAAAATTGTTTTCTATCAAAAGGAAAGTAAGCTTGCTTTGAGAAAGCAAGCCCACTCCACCACTGGGGGAGAATAAGTTTCAGAAATACAATACTTTATGTCATGCATAAAGTCAACAAATTAGTTTTGAAGGCATAAGAAAAATCCATGCAGAGCTTCTAAATTCTCAGAGACAGATCCTCAACATCCACAGGACACTTCAACAGAAAGAATGACAAAAAAGCCCTAAGATTCCCAATTGTGTCTTTCACTCTTACAAATTAATACTCCATAATATTGGGGCGCCTGGGTGGCTCAGTGGGTTAAAGCCTCTGCATTCGGCTCAGGTCACGATCCCAGGGTCCTGGGATCGAGTCCCGCATCGGGCTCTCTGCTTAGCGGGGAGCCTGCTTCCTCCTATCTCTATGCCTGCCTCTCTGCCTACTTGTGATCTCTGTCTGTCAAATAAATAAATAAAATCTTAAAAAAAAATACTCCATAATATTAACTCTTGATGATTCTGCCAAAGAAATCTTCTGATAAATACCTCTTTGAGGCTGTCAAATTAAAACTATGTTGTTTTCCTTCCCTAAAAAGATCTAAGAAGGCATGATCTCCATCTCTCAGACATCTCTTTGTTCATGTGTATTTCCCCTTTGTTCCATGTTCGGTCAATTTCTGTCTGGGAATTAAATAATTTCATCACAGCAATAATGTTTCCATTTTTGTGAACCCAAAACATATGATCACTAATCAGA
>RCUC01152115.1:0-26322 GCA_003697995.1 Taxidea taxus jeffersonii
AGGGCCTTGGAGTCCTTTGCCTCCAGCCCGGAAGAGATAAAACATTTTTAAAAAATCACATAAGAGATTTCCATGGGCCATTTATCCTCAGTTTTCATTGGCTCAAAATCTGCCCTATGACCCCACTTAGATGCATGCATGTAGCATGGGAAATGTATTCCTAGAGCAGGGACCACTTCTCAGAATGACTCTACACCATGGAAAGGGAGCACCAGTCCTTGGTCGGAAGCTAGTCGTTTCCATCACAACGGCCCAGATTATGTTGATAGTGCTAAGGAGTCTGTGGTATTTCTTGTCTCTCTCTCTTCCTATTATTTACATAGCACAGACTCTGTCCCTCTCACCTCTCCTCCCATCTCCTCAGGGCTACACATGTAGTTTACTCACATTTTCCAGTTGTTTTATAGGTCGGGCTATCTAGCCATTCTTGGAATCCTCTTTGGAATTTACTTCTATGAAAAACACACTCTATGAGATAAGGCAATAACTGGTAACCCCCATAAACAAAACTAGATCCTGTATAAATCCACAGTAAAGCTTTATAGAAATGAGCAGGCTAGGTCCACATTGCCTTCTTAAGAAGAAGTACTGAAGTTCACACCCCATTTGCTCTGTGAACTGCCCAGCATTGATCAGATGGGCCACCTGGGCGGCACAGTTAGTTAAGCAACTGATTTCAGCTCAGGTTGTGATCTCAGGGTCATGAGACGGGGTCCTGCTTCTGGCTCTGCACTCAGCAGGAAGTCTGTTTGAGATTCTCTCTCCTGCTGCCCTTCCTTCTTGGGCTTGCTCTCTAAAATAAATTAATAAATCTTTTTAAAAAAATCATTAAGTGACCATAGATTTGGTATAAAAATTGTTTGGGGCGCCTGGGTGGCTCAGTGAGTTGAGCCTCTGCCTTCGGCTCAGGTTGTGATCTCAGGGTCCTGGGATTGAGCGCCGCATCAGGCTCTCTGCTTGGCGGGGAGCATGCTTCCCACTCCCCCTCTGCCTGCCTCTCTGCCTACTTGTGATCTCTCTCTCTCTCTGTCAAATAAATAAAAAGAAATAAAAAAAATTTTTATTAGACCTATGTTCTAAGGCTCAAGTGAAATGAATTCAACATTGTGATGAATATCTACCTACCTACTGCTCTATATAAGGCACTCCTATAGAGATCTTAAAGACACAAAGAAAAAGTCCTTGGATTAGCTTTTTGTCCTTAAGAGTTTTCCTTCTGTCTTGTTACATAGCCCATTTACTGGGTCTGTCTGGCCAATTCTAACCAAATACACGTCTCTAGAGTGATGTATTTTGAACACAGAAACAAAGTGTATGTAGTGAGCTCAAACACTTGCTGGTGACATATTTTAAACTTCCCAGTAGTGATATTTCCTGTCATCATAGAGACCATTAAAATCCTAAAACATAGGATTTTAATGTAAAAATGATCCAAGAGCGTATGTAGAGTCTACTCTCTGATTTTCACTCAAAATCTCTCCCAGATACATTGCTAACTTCATGTCAACAGAATGAAGGTTCCAGTCCTTAAATCTCCACTAAGTCTGAGCAAGATGGTTTAGCTACCCACTAGCTTATTTGTACTGATCAACAAAATGAGAATGATGGTTTCCTGCTTACCTTTCAGGGTTAGCTCTGAGCTGGTAGGAAAGAATTTCATTATAAAGAAGAGGTACTAATTCTTTTACCCTAGCATTACTGCTTGTAATCGCACACACCAGGGGTGGAAAGAAGGCATCTTCATTAATAACAATTGTATAAAATTACTGGCTCTGCCCAACAGCATATTTCACATAAAGGTCAAACTGGAGTGTGTGAAGGGAGCCCTGGAGAGGAACCTCATGCGATTGGAATGTGAATTCTTCATAGGGTCTTTGGCAGAACTAACTACCAGGGAGTGCCCTAATGGGAGGTCCCAGCGTCAGGGCTCCAACCAAAGCTGGAATCTGCCTGCAGTGAGCAGAAGAACTGGATACTGATATCCCGACTCTGGTTTGCTTAATGCTGGGGATTCTGAGCTCAGAGGATGAGCCAGATACAAGCCATTTGCCAAGGGAGCATGATTATTTCCTGAGGAGCTCTTAGAGCCACAGACCTGGAGCAAGCAGGCCCACAGTGAAGGGAGTGGGGGTGAGGTGTGCTGGAATCCTGGGCAGGCAGACAGCTGGGTTCTGGAGACCATTTCATGGTAATGAGGACATGGGCCACTCCCTCAACCTTGGCTTCTTATCTCCAAATAAAAATGGGCAGCAGTGCAGCACAGGAAATGCTGTCAATAACATTTTAATGACTTTATATGGTGATGGATTAGCACTTATTGCGGTGAGCATTTCCTAATGTATGTAGGTGTCCAATCACTAAGTTGTACACCTGAAAAAATATCACGTTGTATGTCAATGATACTTCAATTAAAAATAAAAATACAAAGAAAAGTAAAGATAACAGAAGTACAGTTAGTGAAATTCTTTTAAAGCAGGAGGTCATAAGAGAAGAGTAATAAAAGGGCATACACACATGTATGTGCATACACACAGACGCATAAACATACATATGTAATTTTTTTTTTTTTAATGATGGGATAGTTGGGTTCCGGAGATACTTTCTATCATAGGGTTTGCCATGACATCAACCAACTGGATGGCAGAACTATCTTCATTATCTAAGTGCCCCTGGCTTTTAAGGGGGAGGCCTCATCAGGTGTGTGATAGTACAAGAAGTAAGAAATGCCTTTGTTTTCCAGCTTTGTTTGTATTCTTTTCATTGCTATTGGTAATATATATACCACTCTTGGCCTAGAACAACATCACCGTTTTCTCTATGAAGTGAAGATGAAAAGGAAAACTGCAACCTTCCCCTTAAGCTGAGCCAAAGGCAAGTGGTTGTATTTAATAATACACTTCAGTGAAGAATAGCAATATTAGGCAGGACCCAAGATCTCTGATCCCAGCTCATATTCCTAGGAGGGATTAGGAGGACAGAAGGACAAAGTTGCTGCATTGGGAAGGGAGGATAAAGGAAGGAGAAGGAGAAAACCCATGCTTTGGGAGCATCAACCCAAATCTGATGTTAGGCCTATCCTTGTGCTAAAGGGACATTACTGAGTTTGATTATGCCCTTGGCAAGACACAGTGAGTTTATCACCCTTACATGTTTAGGTTCTTGACTCTGGGGAAATTCTTTTCAACAGTGGTGTGGTGAGCTGCATTTCCATCTTAAAATCTGAAGGACATAACTATGCATGAATCACTTCTGAAGCATTAGGAGGTCAGCCAAACCCCAAATTCACTTGTGTTCGTTTGGGTTTGTTCATAACCAACTATGCATGTCTGTCGCACCCACCCCTGTAGGACTAAGTAGCCCAGCAGCTTCCTTGTGTACCAGCCTTCTATAGCCTTCATATTTCAGATGGGCCTCCCCTGGGAGCTTTTCCTTTGTCCTCCCAGAGTCCTTCTAGGAGCTTGAACTTGGCATCAGCAATACTACGTCCTGGTCATTAATTCCTACTTTTCTTCCTTTCTCTTTTTTAAAAAAAGATTTTATTTATTTATTTGAGAGAGAGAGAGACAGTAAGCGAGAGAAAGAACAAGCAAGAGCAGGGGCAGAGGGAGAGGGAGAAAGAGACACTCCACTGAGCAGGGAGCCCCGTGTGGGGCTCAGTCCCGGGACCCCAGGATAATGATGAACTGAAGGCAGATGCTTAACTGACTGAGCCACCCAGATGCCTCTACTCCTACTTTTCTTAAAACATGAACATGACAGGGATGACCACTGTCACCACTATTGTTCAACATAGTGCTAGAAGTCGTAGCCTTAACAATCAGACAACAAAAAGAAAGGGCATCCAAATCAGCAAAGGAAAAGTCAAACTCTCCCTCTTCGCAGATGGCATGATACTTTATGTGGAAAATCCAAAGACTCCACCCTCAAATTACTAGAACTCATACAGCTTTCAGCAATGTGGCAGGCTACTAAGTCAATGCACAACAATCAGTTGCTTTTCTATACACTAACAAGAGAGAGAGAAACTGTAGAAAGAAACTAAGGAATGGATTCCTTTCACAATAGCAACAAAACCCACAAGATAATTAGGACTAAACCTAACCAAAAAGGTAAAGAAATTGCAGAACACTTATGAAAGAAATTGAGGAAGACACAAAAAGATGGAAAAACATTCTATGCTCCTGGATTGGAAGAATAAACATTGTTAAATGTCTATCCTGCCCAGAGCAATTTACACTTTCAATGCCATCCATATTAAAATACCATTGGCATTTTTCAAAGAGCTGGAACAAACAATCCTAAAATTTGTATGGAACCAGAAAGAACCTCGAATCACCAAGGGAATGATGAAAAAGAAAAACAAAGCTGGGGGCATCATA
This sequence comes from Taxidea taxus jeffersonii, assembly GCA_003697995.1. Classification (NCBI taxonomy): domain Eukaryota; kingdom Metazoa; phylum Chordata; class Mammalia; order Carnivora; family Mustelidae; genus Taxidea; species Taxidea taxus. The sequence continues at coordinate 4,380 of RCUC01152115.1, forward strand.
TTGCCTGACCTGAAGTTCTATTACAAAGCTGTGATCACCAAGACAGCATGGTATTGACACGAAAACAGACACATAGACCAATACAACAGAAGAGAGACTCCAGAAATGGACCTTAAACTCTATGGTCAACTAATCTTTGACAAATTGGAAAAAATATCCAATGGAAGAAAAGACAGTGTCTTCAATAAATGGTGCTGGGAAAATTGGACGGCTACATATATAAGAATGAAACTGGACCATTCCCTTACACCATACAAAAAGATAAACTCTAAATGGATGAAAGATCTCAATGTGAGACAGGAATCCATCAAAATCTTAGAGGAGAACATAGGCAGTAACCTATTCGACATTGGCCACAGTAATTTCTTTCAAGACATGTCTCCAAAGGCAAGTGAAACAAAAGCAAAAATGAACTTTGGGACTTCATCAAGATAAAAAGCTTCTGCAGAGCAAAGGAAACAGTCAACAAAACTAAAAGGCAGCCCACGGAATGGGAGAAGATATCTGCAAAGGACATTATAGATAAAGGGCTGATATCTGAGATATATAAGGAACTTCTCAAACTTAGCACTCAAAAAACAAATAACCCAGTCAAAAAATGGGCAGAAGACATGAACAGACACTTCTCCGAAGAAGACATACAAATGGCTAACAGACATATGATAAAATGTTCACCATCACTAACCATCAGGGAGATACAAATCAAAACCACAATGAGATATCACATTACACTAATTAGAACGGCAAAATTTAACAAGACAAGAAACATGAAATGTTGGTAAGGAACCCTCTTACACTGTTCATGGGAATGCAAGCTGGTACAGCCACTCTGGAAAAACATTATGGAGTTTCCTCAAGATGTTAAAAATAGAGCTACCCTATGACCCAGCAGTTGCACTACTGGATATTTACCCCAAAGATACAAATGTAGTGAAAAGAAGGGCCATATGCAACCTAGTGTTCATAACAGCAATGTTCACAATAGCCAAACTGTGGAAGGAGCTGAGATGCCCTTCAACAGATGAATGGATAAAGAAGATGTGGTGCCTACATACAATGGATTATTACTCAGCCATCAGAAACGATGAACACCCACCATTTGCATCAACATGGATGGAACTGGAGGGGATTATGCTAAGTGAAGTAAGTCAAGCAGAGAAAGACAATTATCACATAGTTTTACTCATATGTGAGACATGACCAATAGCATGGAGGACCACAGGGGAAGGGAGGGAAATCTGAAGGGGGAGAAATCAGAGGGAGACAATGCTCCCTCTGAGAGCATTAACCATGAGAGACTATACTCCCTGGGAAACAAACTGAGGGTTTCAGAGGAGAGAGGGGTGAGGGCAGGGGGTAATAGAATGATGGGTATTAAGGAGGGCACGTGTTGTGATGAGCACTGGGTGTTATTGGTAACTAATGAATCACTGAACACTACATCAAAAACTAATGATGTCCTATATGCTGGCTAACTGAACATAATAATAATAACAATAATAATAAAGCCCAGAACTTGACATGTAATGGATGACGGGAGTGATGGTCCAAACTCCTATAAAGGCTTAGAATTTCTGGGACTGGATTTCTTTTTATTTTTTATTTTTTTAAAGATTTTATTTTTTTATTTATTTGATAGACAGAGATCACAAGTAGGCAGAGAGGCAGAGAGAGAGGAGGAAGCAGGCTGTCCGCAGAGCAGAGAGCCCGATGCGGGGCTCGATCCCAGGACCCTGGCATCATGACCTGAGCCAAAGGCAGCGGCTTTAACCCACTGAGCCACCCAGGCGCCCCTGGATTTCTTATTAAATGACACACCAGTGACAGTTTGCAAATGCCTGTCCCAGATCTCATCAAAGCACTGGGTCATATCCCAGGTCTATTTTAAGAGAGCAAAATGTAGCAAATGGAAGATATTTTGTGATCTAATTCATTATAACAAGAATGAGCTTCATGGAGCAGAAAGAAAAAAAAAACATGAACAAGACATTTAATTTCCTCAAGCATCATCTTTCTCCCTTAGAACAGAATAGCCCCATCTTGCCATGAAAACAGTGTGCCTTAAATCTGCTTTCGTGTTTACAAGCACTTGCTCTTACATGCCTCCCTTTAAACTCCAGAGCAGCCTCTCTCCCCTCCCCCAACCAGAGTGTCATTGATCTCATCATATCTCCGATATCTGGGACTGTGAGGGTAGGTGTTCCTGAGATGTTCCTTTTGGATACATAATCTTTTTTTTTTTTTAAAGATTTATTTATTTATTTATTTGACAGAGAGATCACAAGTAGGCAGAGAGGCAGGCAGAGAGAGAGAGGGGGAAGCAGGCTCCCCGCTGAGAAGAGAGCCTGATGTGGGACTCCATCCCAGGGCCCTGAGATCATGACCTGAGCCAAAGGCAGCAGCTTAACCCACTGAGCCACCCAGGCGCCCCCATAATCTTTTTTTTTTTTAAGATTTTGTTTATTTATTTAATAGAGAGAGCATGAGCACGGGAAGGAGAAGAGGGAGATGGAGAAGCAGACTCCCCTCTGAGCAGGGAGCCCCATATAGGGCTCCATGCCAGGACCCCAGGATCATGACTTGAGTCTAAGGCGGATGCTTCCCGGACTGGGCCACCCAGGCATCCCGGATACACAATCTTGAGAAAGATAACTAACAAATACAAGCCTAAGATATGTAGGTTTCATATTTGGTCATCTTCAAAGTTGTTCTCAGGGAGAAATGCACTGTGATGTTACAAAGTTATTCTTAAACAGCAATGACAATGTAAAGCCAATGATACTATGTATCTTTTGACTGAGGAATGTAATAAAACATAACAAGGAGAACTACTGTCCCTGTACAATAAAGAAAATTTGCAAGCCATGCTCTTCATTGTTGCCTTTTACAGGAAAATATGAAGGTCTATGAGGAAGAAGACTTGATTTGAATCCACAGTTGGTCCGTTCTAATGCTGAGGATTCTGATGGCAGAACATTTCAGTGAAATGGCCTGGCATTGCGGAAGAGTTCCTGGCTGGGTGGGGAACAGCTTCTTTAATTTAGATTTTGCTTTACATTTGCATGGTAATACAATAATTTTGGAATCTTTGTCATTCGTTGGATATTTTCCTTTAAGTGATCTTGTGTCCAGCAGGACTGTATAAAAAGGATGTAAACTCTTTCTCACATTCTCTGAGTCTTCTTTTGTCAACTAAGATAGGACCATACCACCTTGGGCTGGAGCATTCCAGGTAGGGCTGGGCATTCATTCAGCTAACTTATTAAAATATGAAAGTTCTTATTAGGGCAAAGCCATACAGGCTCATTATGGGAAAAATGAAAAAACAAACAATAAAAAGGAATAAAAACAAAAAGTCCCTTCTCTCCATCCCATCTATCCATTCTTGAACATTCCATTTATAACTTTCAAAATCTCTTTGAGTCTGCATCCACACACACGAGTGCATGTGCACATGTAGGCACATGTTCATATGTACGTTTTATATTTAAGATGTATTTTGGTTTTGCAAAATTCTTTTAAAATAACAGTCACTTTAAGATATAAATCACAGGGCGCCTGGGTGGCTCAGTTGGTTAAGTGAGGTCAGGTCATGATCCTGGAGTCCCAGGATCGAGTCCTGCATCGGGCTCCCAGCTCCACGGGAGTCTGCTTCTCCCTCTGACCTTCTCCTCACTCATGCTCTCTCTCACTCTTTCTCAAATAAATAAATAAAATATTTAAAAAAAGATATAAATCACATACCCTAAATTCACTTTTAAAGTGCGCAATTCAGTGTTGTTGTTTTTTTTTGCATATTCACAGGGTTGTACATTCTTTAGCACTATCTAATTCTAGAACATTTTTATCATTGCAAAAGGAAATCTCATATCTGTTAGCAGTTACTCCCCATACAGTATGTAGACTTTCATGTCCGGCTTTTTTCCCCTAGTGTAATGTTTTCAAGGTTCGCCTATGTTATAGTATATATTGGAACTTCATTCATTTTTAAGACAGAATCATATTCCAATGTATGGATAAACCACATTCTGTTAATTCATTCATCAGTTGGTGAGCATTCTGTTGTTTTCACTTTGGGGCTATTATAAATGCTGCTATGAACATTAATGCACTAGTTTTTGTGTGGATGTTTAGTTCTCTTGAGTAGATACTTAGGACTGGAATTGCTGGGTCACATGGTAACCTCATGTTTAAAATTTTGAGGAACTACCAAAGTGTTTTCTTTCTTTCTTTTTTTTTTTTAGTATTTTATTTATTTATTTGACAGAGAGAGATTACAGGCAGGCAGAGAGGCAGGCAGAGAGAGAGGGGGTAGCAGGCTTCCTGCTGAGCAGAAAGGCCCAATGTGGGGCTTGATCCCAGGACCCCGAGATCATGACTTGAGCTGAAGGCAGAGGCTCTAACCCACTGAGCCACCCATGTGCCCCAATGTTTTCTAAAGTGTCTACGCCATGTTACATCTCCCCAGAAATGTATGAGGGTTCTACGTTCTCCATATTTTCACCAACACTTCTTATTGTCTTTTTTGTTTTTTAAAGATTTTATTTATTTATTTGACAGAGATCACAAGTAGGCAGAGAAGCAGTCAGAGAGAGAGGAGGAAGCAGGCTCCCTGCTGAGCAGAGATGCCCAATGCGGGTCTCGATCCCAGGACCCCCAGACCATGACCTGAGCCGAAGGCAGAGGTTTTAACCCACGGAGCCACCCAGGCGCCCCTGAAGTACAAAAGATTTAAAATTTGATGAGGTTCATTTAATTTTTTCTTTTGTTGCATGTGCTTTCAATTTCATATCTAGGAAACCATTATCTAATCCAAAACTACAAAGATTTACTCTTACATTTTTGTCTAAGACTTTTACAGTGTTAGCTCTTGCATTTAGGTCTTTGATCCATTTTGAGTTCATTTTTGTATATGGTGTAAGGTAGGCATCAAACTTGATTCATTTGTCTGTAGATAGCCAGCTGTCCTAGCACCATTTATCAAAAAGATTACTCTTTCCCCATTGAATGGTCTTGGCATTGTAAAAATGGTGAAAATCGAGTGGCCAGAAATATAAAGGTTTATTTCTGGACTCCCACTTCCATTCCATTGATCTATATGTTTATCCTTATGCCAGTACCACACTCTCTTGATTACTGTAGGTTTGTGTTAAGTTTTGAAATAGAGAAAGTGTGAGTCCTCCAATTTTGTTCATCTTTTTCAAGATTGTTTTGGCTATTCTGGTTTCTTCACATTTCCACATGAATTTTAAGATCACTTTGTCAGTATGACAAAAATAGTGCCTGGGATTTTGGCAGGGATTGTGCTGACTCTATAGACTGCTTTAGGGAATACTGCTGTCTTAACAATATTGTCTCTTAATCCATGCACATATGATGTATTTCCATTTCTTTAGATCTTAATTTCTTTCAAAGATGTTTTTTAGTTTTCATTGTACAGGTCTTGCACATCTTTTGTTAAATTTACTTCTAAGAATAGTATTCTTTCTGATTCTATAGTAAATGGAATTCCTCTTAATTTCATTTTTGGATTGCTCATGGCTAGTGTTTAGAAATACAATTGATTCTTATAAATGTATTATTTTTAAAAAAATTTTTTAAAGATTTTATTTATTTATTTGGCAGACAGAGATCACAAGTAGGCAGAGAGGCAGGTAGAGAGAGAGGAGGAAGCAGACTCCCTGCAGAGCAGAGAGCCCGATGCGGGGCTTGATCCCAGGACCCTGGGATCATGCCCTGAGTGGAAGGCAGAGGCTTAACCCACTGAGCCACCCAGGCGCCCCTAAGTGTATTATTTTATATTTGTTTTTTTCCTGTTAAAATATTGTGAACATCTTTCTATGTCAGAAAATATAGTTCTATCACATCATTTTAGTGACCCTGTAATATTTCACTTTAATATTTTATTTAATACAAAATACTTAATTAAAAGTCCACTGTAATATTTTATCTAACCAGCTCTTTACTATTAGACATTTAGGTTTTTTTTTTTTTTAAGATTTTATTTATTTATTTGACAGACAGAGATCACAAGTAGGCAGAGAGGCAGGCAGAGAGGGGGGGAAGCCGGATCCCTGCAGAGAGGCCCAATGTGGGGCTCAGTCCCAGTCCTTGGGATCATGACCTGAGCTGAAGGCAGAGGCTTAACCCACTGAGCCACCCAGGCACCCCCATTTAGGTTCCTTTAAATTAAACAAAACAAAACAAAACAAAACAAAAAACCTAAAATAACTCTGATACACACTTGCCACTAAAGTTTTGCAAACTTTCGTAATTATTTCCTGGACATAAATGTGCATGGTGTTGTTAGGGCAAAATATATGCACATGGAAGTCATTCGCTAAGTGCTGCAGACATGCTCACCTGAAAAGTTTTAAAGTTTTTACTTCAACCAAGGCTGTGATACTTGATTCCCTTAATTCTCTGTTTCATTGTTGTTGTTGTTTTTTAAAAGAAGCTTTCGGAGTTTGATAGGCCAAAGATGAGTCTCACTGGGGCTTTGTTTGCATTGCATTGCAATTCCCAGGAAGGTCAAAAGTTGTTTCATGTTTATTAGCTTAGAAAAGTTTTTTTTCTTCTCCTGTTAATTATCTTAGGCTTATTAGCCTTGAGTATTCCACGGTTTATAGTTTTGTGAAAACAATTTGTATATTAATTTATCCTATGTTCTTTATGGTAAACATTTTCTCCTCACGTGTTTTTTTTTGTTTAATTACGGTCTTTTGGATGTACAAAACTTCTAGTTTCCCTGTTAACTTATCAATCGTTGTGGCTTCTCCTTTTGGTTACACTCACAAATTCCTTTCCCTCTCCTTTTATTTTTGAAGAACAGATGATTAAATGCGTACACTGCCTTCTTTCTAGCACATATCCCAGTATTTAATAAATATACTGGTCACTTGTACTCCTTTCAACTGTGCCATTTTTTTAATGGTTATCTCAATCTTTGCTCAAGCAATGTTCTCACACCCTCCCTCTTTTTCCCTTCTCCCTCCTTCACAGCTCCAACCCCACTTCCTCTGAGGCACTCGGGTCAGTCCTGGCCAGCAGCAGGGGCTTAGAGCGCCTAAAACGGCTCGGTTTGGGGGAGACATTCTGCAAAGAAGATCAAATCTCGGCCCCGGTTTGGGCGTACCCTCTGCTCTGACGCCAGCTTGACAGCTCCAGAAATTCGCTCAGTATCTCTCAGTTTATCTGTAAAATTTAGCAGATCGGACATTTAAAGGTTTTCCTCCAAGGTGTTTTGGCAGCTTGGCAAAGGACAACCTGCGCTCTTGGCTGTCTTTTAAAAGTGTCTGTTCCGCCACTCCCCATTCCCCCGGGAGCTCCTTCGGTCCCAGACTCCGAATGCGCTCTAGTGCCACAGATATTGTTGGCGCACAGTGTTAGAGAAATGGACGGGACTTGTCTTTTGACAATTGAGACGTCCGGGAAGCCACGAGGTCTTTGATGTAAGTTCTGCAGGCAGTGCCAGTTTGTTCTGATGTCTCACCCAAGCCTTCCCCCTTGTCCGAGGTCCGGCTGGCTTTCACGACCGGTCTGAGACCGTGAGCAGCTGGAGAGGAGGACGATCTGATTTCTCAGCAGGGCGTAGGAAGGTGGGGCGGTCCCGGCCCCCGCCTCTGCCGCCAGGGTGAGAGCCCGGGAACGCCTTTCGCTCTCCCCGCCCGCGAAGTTTGCAGGGCGCAGCGCGCTGAAGAGACCTGGTCGGCTGGCCCGAGGCTGGGCGCTGTCAGTTCCTGCTTCGTTGGGCGCCGGCTCCAGCCGCCGCAGGCTCCACACCAGAGAAGCCGCCCGCACGGCTCGGCCTCCCCGCGCGTGGGGCTGGGGCGCGGATCGGCCGCCGCCCACACCCGGAGCTGAGCTCGCTGCTCCCGGGAGGATCACGCGCTGCAGGATGGCGGCGGCCGCGCGGACTCCAGGCTGGGTATTGAGACCGGTCCTGCTGCTCCTGCTGCTGCCGCCCGCCGTGAAGCCCGCTCGGGAACCCCGGACTGCGGCCCGGCTCAGCCTGCACCCGCCCTACTTCAACCTGGCGGAGACGGCGAGGATTTGGGCCACGGCCACCTGCGGAGAGCGGGAGCCCGGCGGCGCGCGGCCCCGGCCCGAGCTCTACTGCAAGTTGGTGGGGGGGCCCACCGCCGCGGGCAGCGGCCACACCATCCAGGTACGGTCCCGGGAGTGAGCGAGGGCGGGTGGCGAGGGGCAGGCCCCCTCTCCGCGCTGGCCAGCGGCCCTCAGTAGAAGGAGGGGTCTTTCCCCGCGCGATAGCGGTACCAGGAGACCGGGAAGGGCTCCCCCAGACCCCCCGCGGGCGGGCGACGGTAATGGGCTCGGTGCCCTGGAGCGATCCTGCGGGAGCTCCGCCCTTGCCAGTTCGCCGCCCGAGGCCGGGACCAGTAGAGCACTCGAGGTAAGTGAAGGCTGAGGTTAAGTTTGCGGGCGCAGAGGTGAAAGTCCCAGATGCGCCTCGGGGTGCATGGAACTGTCGCCCCATCCTGCCTCCATCACTCAAGCAGCGCCCGGCCAGGATATGAGTGCCCCCTCGGCTTCACTGGCGCGCCTCCTTCCAGGCACTTCTGTCTCCCGACCTTATTGGGAGAAGTTGGTAGCAGTGGGTTTCCGTGGCGTGTTTGCAGAGAACTTTTAGGTTGTATCGGTAGCATCCCTCCCTCCGGTGTCTCAGAAAAGATGCACCTTACCGCCCTGCCCGAAGCGCCCGCGTTCAGGGTCACTGGGGCGAATGAGACTTGAACTGGGCAGAGATGGACGCGGCGCTCAGGGTCCATCAGACTCATACCGCGAACACCTGGCGTAAATGATAATGTTGCTGGTGCTTTATCAACATCTGGAGGTGTGCCAGGTCTTCACCCACGAACCCTCACAGCAGCGCTGGGAACCGGAGCGGGTGGGCAGGTTAAGAAACGTGCCTGAGTCTTAAAGTAGGGCAGCGGGATTTGAACTCAGCCCTGACTTGAAATCCTCTTTACGCTGAGCCATAATTCAGAATTGCCTCCCTCCTTCTACTGGGAAATATTGCTGAGGAAAGGGAAAGTGCTGCCGGAAGAGGGAGTAATTTCGGAACTTGGGCTCCGCAAGCAAAAGATTACCACTGAGAATCTAGGTCAGGGTTTTAGAAACTCTTGGTTGCGCACTTCTATAAATGGCAATTGCTGAACATGCAATGCCAATACGTGCTTATTTATTTATAAACTATATGCATGTATTGCTTTATTAATATACGGTGTGTACTAGAAGATAGGCAAGAATAGAAAAAAACTAAAATACCAATGATGAAAATACTTTTTAATTTCCTTTATTAACAGTGCCAAGTAAGTTTGCTTTCTCTAAATATTTAATTTCTGATTGTACCTATTTATAAATATACAAATGTAATTATGTATATCATTATTTTTGACAAAGTTAGTTTAGCACTTATGATCCGTCAATTCGAGGTTGGTTTTTTACACTGATAGTTGAAATTAGTAGTTGTCATAGCTGAAAAGATAGCTCAAAAATCTGTAGATTCAAGAAGAAGGACCACTGCATTGACCACTGAGTTCCAGAACAATTCACAGAGCCCAGGGCAAAATGAAAATGTGAGCCCCTTGTTCAAAGATTATGAATTTCAAGATGGTGATAGCAGAGCCTCAAATTAAGTGAGGGGGCCTTTGGGAGCATGGAATTCTGTGTAACTTGGGCAGGTCTGATACTGTCTGAATTCCCTGAATCATGAATTTCTCTCATATTTCTGCCCATCCTTCAGTTATTTTAAAAAATTTTTAAAGTAGACACTTGGCCAGTCAATGTTTGCTTTTCAGGTGGCATTCAGTACTTCCTGGTAGGAAGGTGTTATGTTTTAAGGGTTTAAAAAAATAGGTTCAAAACTCACTGCAAGTAGTTTTTTGGAAAATACTAAGATTCATTACAAAATTCTGTGTCCAGGTGTTTAAACTGTGCAAATAGGAGAACTTTTAGAGTACCCCAGTTCCGTCTTCTGAACAACAAAAATATGAAACATTTCCAAACATCTATTTTCCAAATACTCTTTTCAAAATGTACATTTCTTTAGAATAGTATTTACTTTTTCACACATTGTTGACACAACACTTTTACTTTCATAGGTACCTCTATTTTTTTGTAAATATGTGTCAGATAATATATTACTGGCAGTTCCTTGTCATCCCAGAAAGAGCAAATCTGGAATTTTTTGTGGAAAAAAAAAAGTGACTCATCTTTAAATTTCAAAGTTTTAAATACTTTATCATGAGATAAACAGTGAAAGTGTGTCATTGAAAGAATTTCTTTGTCACTCCTCATTTTAGTACAGGGTTGGAACTGTTCTGCTGTTTAGGAGAATAGAACCCACGAGTCCACTTAACTAGGCCCATGTAAGCTTTGGTGTGTCATGGTCAGATGAGAGCCTGGTTTGACCCCTCCTCCTCTACGCTTGGGCAGACAGACTCTCAGGACCATTGTGACCGACTGACTCGTGGATGGGGTAAAGGCCCTAAATAGAGGGCACATTAAATATTAGTCAAACTGAATTTCCTCATTTTTAAGTAAAAAAACACATTTTGATATTCCCTTCTGGCACCCCATTGGATTGCCTGGCACACCCAACTTTGCAGAGAGCTGTTCTGACTATGGGAAGAGGAAATGCAAAGGGAAAGAATTTTCAAATATCTCCTCTCCCCGAGATTTGCCCGGGAATGGGCCAACCTTCACTCTCCTCATCTGGCATTTTCTTTTGGGCGCTCATAGGTTGATACTACGGTCTTGGAGGTCCAGAAAAGTCATATTTTCTGTGCTGATTGAGTTTCCAGGATAGGTCCTTAAACCTTGGTGCACAGTCCTAGATAGAGTAGGAAGTGGCTTTTCTGAGATCATTCAGCAGACTGCATTTCTAGGCCAAGCGATAGCCTTTGAAAAAAGAATACTATCTGGTGTTATACTGTGTTCTTCCTGAAAAATAAGGGGTGAACAAGAGTGCTGCTGAATAGTGTTTTCTGCTTTCACAGCTGAGGGCTTGAGAAGATGTACTGATTTGCTGATGTGAGAAGCTCTTACCTAATGACGACCAAAGTGTGTTGGAGACAAGACAGGGAAGGGGAATTCTAGAAGCTGGGCTCTTAGATGCTCCCTCTAGCCCCGTGTTGGCAGCCACAGATGCAGACCTGCCTTTCAGGATACTGAGGGGTGATGGGACTTGGAAGTGTGGGAGATTATGACTGATCAGTTGGTTGTACCCGAATGATGATTATCTTGAATGTGTTTATGCTCAAGATGGGAAATGGAGAAGAGTAACTAAAATAGTTCTGTTTCTTGAGCTTTCTAAAAATAAATCTTCAGGGCTAGCCAGAATTTAGAATTTAGGCCAGAAGGCTTTTGCAAAAAATGTAAAAAAAAAAAAAAAAAAGAAAGAAAAAAATAATAAAAGTTATGTCTTTTAGAATAAAGCCTGGGTTTATGGTCCTGATTCTATAATAATAATCCTGATTTTTGAATAGTAACATGTGGCAACATACAGGGCATTTTAAAAGTCTGAATTTTGTTTATTGTGTTAAAAATGCTCACTGTGGGTTCTCTGGATTTAAAATTCATTAAATAAGATTTTGTATACTTGTTACTGCTTAGACATTAAGTTTTTGAGAGCTCTTTTGAGAGCTCTTTGGTTCATAGTTGTGTCTGGTGCATAGTTGTGTCCTGTGCGTAGCACAAAGCCTGGAATAGTATGTGTGCTCAGAAAATACTGAAGGAAAAGATAGTGGAATGAAGACACAGTTAAGGGCTATAAATAAGTCAATGTAAAGAATAGACAAGAAAAATGCACAAATTAATTCTATTCTGCTAAGAAGTTAACTACCACTGAAATCTATCACACTTTATGCTTCAATTTTAAATGTTTCCTTATCTATAAAATAAAAAAAATCATTATTTACCGACATCTGATAGAGATGATGATAAAATATAAATGGAAGGCTGTATTGAAAATGTAACCTTGTATTTGGTTTAGCTTGGCATAAACACAACACTCACAAAGAATGAAATGAACATATTTACCACACATGTGATGCCGATTTTGTACATTGACAGTTCAACATGTCTTTTGTTATGTTCCTTCATTACAATATAATTTATGCACAGGAATGTGTATCTAGCCTGAATGACAGTGGTAGAGAAGTGCCCACATGTGAGTTACAGCCAAGAGCAAGAATGCTTGTCACAAAGCAGTCTAGGTTGTGTGTTTGTGTGACTTGGACTAATGGCTATAAACAGGAAACTCATTTCACTAAGGCTGTTTATAGAACCATTGTGAAAGAGAAACCATTTGTTAGTTTCAACAAGGGATTTTTTTCCTTTGTGAAACTGATAGGAAAGTGTTGGGCAAGGGCTGAGAAATCAGACATTTACTATTCCATTGATATATTTGTAATGATTCTTAGCGATTAGTTATTTTAAGACAGGACAAATGACTGCAGTCAGCAATTTAAAGATGAATTTTTTTAAATGATTTTCCTAATAGTTCTGTGTGAGCATTAGCCAAAGTTTAGCAATGAAAGTTTATGTGCAAATCATTTGAACATAAATGTTTTCCTTTGGAAAGCCATGTTCACTCACCAGCAGAGGAACATGGTTCCACACACAGTATGTCAGCAATTTAAATGTTTGCTTCAACAAGACACAGATTGCTGGAGCTCATGGATCTTCAGGGTTGTAGATGAATACTTGGCAGTGGGAATGTTCAGTCCTTGAATTGTAGGATTTTACTTTATGCTCAATTACCTGTGCTACTGAGAATGTGGATCACTTAATCTGAGAAAAAGAAGCATATAGTCATAGGGAAAGAGAAGGACAAAAGGCAGTTAATTTCAGCCCCTCACTTATGAGAAAACTATACTTAACCCATTATAGAAAGTTAGCTGTGTGCATTTTACAACTTTAGTGCATATATGAATGTGAAAACTACATATTTTCTTCATATATTTTTTTTACCAAAACTAGATTGAAGTATGTGAGTCATTTTTGACAGTTTTATAGAGGCATAATTTAAATAGTATAACATGCATCCATTGTAGGTATGAATTAAATATTTTTAAATAAATTTATAGAGTTGTACAATAATCACTAAAATCTAGTTTTAGAACATTTCCATCAGCTCCAAAATGTTCTCTTGTGTCTACACACTCAATTTCCACATCTATTTCCACTGCTAGGATTTCTGCCTCTAAAAATTTATCATTTTGGGGCACCTGGGTGGCTCACTGGGTTAAGCCTCTGCCTTCAACTCAGGTCATGATCTCAGAGTCCTGTGATCGAGACCCACATTGGGCTCTCTGCTTGGCAGGGAGCCTGCTTCCCCTCTCTTTCTGCCTGCCTCTCTGCCTACTTGTGATCTCTCTCTCTCTGCCAAGTAAATAAAATCTTTAAATAAAAAAAGCAATAAAAGTGAAAGGAGTGTCTTTTTAAAAAGATTTTATTTATTTGACAGGCACAGATCTTAAGTAGATACACAGACATAGATCTTAAGTAGGCAGAGAGGCAGGCAGAGAGAGAGGAGAAAGCAGGCTCCCTGCTGAGCAGAGAGCCTGATGTGGGGCTCCATCCCAGGACTCTGGGATCATGACCTGAGCTGAAGGCAGAGGCTTTAACCCACCGAGCCACCCAGGTGCCCCTGAAAGGAGTATCTTTAAAAAACATTTCTCATTTCTGTAAATTTCATATAAATGAAATTATACAATGTGTTTTTTTTTTTTGTATCTAATTTCTTTTTAAAGATTTAACTTATTTATTTGACAGAGGGAGAGAGAGCAAGAGGAAACACACGCAGGGGAAGTGGGAGAGGGAGAAGCAGGGTTCTCGCTGAGCAGGGAGCCCGATGCAGGGCTCAGTCCCAGGACCCTGGATCATGACCTGAGCCAAAGGCAGATGCTCAACCATTGAGCCACCCAGGTGCTCCTAACCTCTTTTTTTTTTTTTTAAGAGGGGGATGGCACGGTAGGGACAGAGGGAGAGAGAGAATCTTAAGCAGATTGCCTGTCCAATGAGGAACTGGACACGGGGCTTGATCTCATGACCCTGAGACCAAGACATGATCCGAAGTCAAGAGTCCATGCTTAACTGACTGAGCCACCCGAGTACCCTTTTGTGTCTGACTTCTTTCACTTGGCATAATGATCTTGAGGTTTGTTAATATTGTTGTACGATTTACTGGTTTGCTTTTTGTTGCAGAAAATAGTGTGCTGTTGTATACTTCATTCTCTTTATCCAAATCATGGACATTTGGGCTATTTTTAGGTTTTGGCTACTATAAGTATGCCACTATGAACATTCACAAACAAATCTTTGTGTGGACATATGTTTTCAGTTTTCTTGGGTTGATTCCTAGGAGTGGAACTGCTGGATCGCATAGTAAATTTATGTTTACTTTTTTGAGAAACTACCAATTATTGAAATGAAGCCCTGATGTCTCCAACTAAGATTATGGAACTGTTTCTCCCTTCAGTTCTCTCCATTTTTGCTTCATGTATATGTGAGGCTTTTTTGTTTGATATAGATATATTTACATTGTTATATCTTCTTGAAGGATTGGCCCTTCTATCAATGTGTAATGTGTGTCTTTATCTTTTGCAACAATTTAACTTCAAGTTTATTTTGTCTGATGTTAGTATAACCATCGCAGCTCTCTTTGGATTACTATTTGTGTACAAAATCTTTTTCTATCCTCTAATTTTTAATTCTTTTGTGTCTTTGGATCTAAATCTCTTGTAGGTCTGCATCGTGGGGTTTGTTCGTTTTTGTTTTTTTGTTTTTTTTTTTCTTAAATCCATTCTGCAAATCTTTGCCTTTTCATTGTTAAGTTGAACCATTTACATTTAAAGTGATTGCTGATAAGGAGGATCATCTGCCATTTTGCTCTTTGTTTTCTGTAAGTCTTATATTTTTTGGTTCCTCAATTCCTCGGTTAGTACTTTTTTTGTGTTTATTTTCTTTTCCTAATGACCCATTTTCCTTTCCTCCTCACTTGCTTTTCTGTGTATTTTTAAGTTATTTTCACAGTGGTTACTCTGGGGATTACAATTAACATCCTAAATTTACAACAGTCCAGTTTCAGCTGATCATCAGTTTAGCTTCAGTAGTATCTAAAACTCGGCTTCTATACAGGTCTGTGCCCCCTTCTTTGTGAGGCTATCTTCACAGATTAGATCTTTACACATTGTTGCCCATTGACATAAATATATAATTACTGTTCTGTGCATTTGTTTCGTAAATCATATGGGACAAACCAACATTCCAATAATGCTGGCTTTTGTATTTATCTATGTAGTTAGCTGTACGGGTGTTTTGTTTTGTTTTTTAAAGAGTTACTTGTTTGGCAGAGAGAGACACAGCAAGAGAGGGAACACAGCAGGAGAGTGGGAGAGGGAGAAGCAGGCTTCTCATGGAGCAGGGAGTGTGATGCGGGGCTCGATCCCAGGACCCTGGGATCATGACCTGAGCTGAAGGCAGAGGCTTAATGACTGAGCCACACAGGCACCCTTGTATTGGTGTTTTTTATTTTTTTGTAAGGCTTTGAGTTATAGCCTAGGATCCTTTCATCTCAGCTGAAGGGCTACTTTAGCATCTCTAGCCTCTTGGCCTTCAGTAGGGCAGGTCTACCAGCAACAGACTCCCTTCAGCTTTTGTTTATTTGGCAATGTCCTAATTTCTCCCTCATTTTTGAAGGATAATTTTTACCAGGTATGGAATTCTTGACTGACAGTTTTTTTTCTTTCAACATTTTAAATGTATCATCTGGATGCCTTCTGGCTTCCATGGTTTCTGATGGAAAGCAGGCTGTTAATCTTATTGAGGATGCTTGTATGTGATAAATTTCTTCTCTTTTGGTGTTTTCAAGATTTTCTCTTTGTCTTTTGAGAGTTTGATTATAATGAGTCTTGGTGGGGATCTCTTTGAGTTTGTCTTGTTGGAATTTGTTAAGTTTCTTGAATGTGTAGATTCATGTCTTTAATCAAATTTGAGCAGTTTCAACTGTTATTTCTTCCAGTATCCTTTCTGTCTCTTTCTCGCTCTTCTGCTGGGACTCCCATAATGTGTATGTTGGTCTGTAACAGGTCACAGTCCTACAGGTGCCTTGAGCTTTGTTTATTTTTGTTCATTCTTTTTTCTTTCTTATTCTTGTGCTAGATATTTTCGATCAACTTACCTTTAAGTTCACGGATTATAAGTTGTTGTAGGTTTTTGAACTGATTCCAGAGTTCTGAAAATGTTCGTTTCAACAGCTTTTTTTTGGGTGTGAGATTAATTGTTGCTTTAGTGGAGGAA
This sequence comes from Taxidea taxus jeffersonii, assembly GCA_003697995.1. NCBI lineage: Eukaryota > Metazoa > Chordata > Mammalia > Carnivora > Mustelidae > Taxidea > Taxidea taxus. The sequence goes on from RCUC01152115.1 coordinate 20,706, forward strand.
CAGATCCTTGAAGCTTTTTCCTCTGCCATTTTTGGTGATACCCTTACATCTTCCTTTTGAGTGCTTCCTTGCTTTCTGGTACCACAACATGTTCCAGGGCCATTAAAAAATTTTTTTTGGTCCTGCCTAGGAACCAACTAGTTTTTCAAGGAGCATTGTTTGTTTGCTTATTATGGGTGTGGTATTTAGAAACCAAGATCTAGATATGAGGTATTATTTAGTAAGTGCTCATTGTTACTAGTATGTCATTGCTTTTAGAACCTTTTAGTGGACCTAGCTAGGAAATATATGCATATCTACTAATTTCTACATGTACACACATCTACACTGGAAATGCAGATGATTTTTGCATATGGATCTTGTATCCTATGACCTTGCTGTAGTTTTTTGTAGACTCTTTGGTATTTTCTACACACAGAACTACATGTGTTTTATTTTTTCCTTTCCAATCTGCCTTTAATTTCTTTTTTAAATTAATTAATTACTTCATTTACAAACACCTATTAAGTGGGTCTTACATGTCAGGCATCATGTTTGATGCTGAAGATGCAAAAATGATCCAGAAATGATCTTTTTGTAGATGACTAGTGTTTTTGTGGCCTAATTTTCTTAAAATACCAGGGAAATTCCAACAAGGGAAAATAGGATATCATCTCATTGTATATATCAGCAAATTACTCTCATTTAGAGGTGAATAACTCTGGCTCTACAATCATATAGAGCTGAGTTTGAATTCTAACTCTATAGCTCTTTGACCTTGGAAAATTGCATACCCTCAGTTTCCCCATATATAAGACAATTAATGCTAGTGTCTATCTCACACATTTATTGGGAGGATAAAAAGCACTCGGCATATATTGTGGTACATTGTGCCTAGTAAATGTGTTTTTTCATGGCATGAAAAAAACTGTTAGGTAAGATTTCTAAAGGGGTGAATGACAACAATGATTTTTCACAAGAACCATTTAAAATTTTTGAGTAAAAAATTCTTTTTTTTCTTTTAAAGATCTTATTTATTTAGAGAGAAAGAGTGTGAATGAGTGGGGGAAGGGGTAAAGGGAGAGGGAGAGAGAATCCCAAGCAGACTCCACACTGAGCACAGAGCCCGACGGTGGGGCTCAATCTCACGACCCTGAAATCATGACCTGAGCCAAAATCAAGAGTGGGACACTTAACTGACTGAACTATCCAGGCACCCCTAAAAAATTATTTTGATTATGAACGATATGGTGTATTATATACTGAACATATTTGGCATGCTAAATAGTCCACAGGCATTTTTATAGAATAACAGTGTTAAATTTTCTTTGTCCTGTGTTAATAATTAGATATTATCTATTTACACAGGGACACATTTTTATAGCAATTAGAGAAGTATTTTGGGGGGAGGGCAGCCATGGAATTGGACAAGAAGCTGCTGTCCACACAGCCAGCCTTGGAGACAGAGGGACTGCACTTTCTGCATATCCTGGTGAGCCTCCCCACTGCTAGTCCCAATGGCTGGGACATCACCCACTGAGGGTGTTCAGTTCAGCTGCATCCTTCTTTCTGAGGGCCTTGAGGTAGAGGCAACTGGACTGCTGTGGAACCTCATGTTGTTGTTAAAGGACAAGAGGCTTTGGCAGCTACTTGTTTGAAAACGCAAGAGGAATTAAATGCGCAGTGTGAAAAGTATAAGGAAAAACTAAGGCAGCTCAAAGAACAACAACAACAAAAAGAGACAGAGATTGAAATGGGGGACAGCATGCAAGAAGGAAAAAGATATGATGGAAATGTAAGAGAGCCTCCAGAAGAAGACAGTGCGGGGCTTTCTATTTCATGGGTCATTGTGAAACGAATATCTGACCGATAGACATCATCAGCCACAGGGGCAGTTGGTTACACCTCACTAAAGCCAGTGACTGCGTTCACTGATTTCATAGGTAACTGTTAATTGGTAGCTAAAGGCTTCTGGGTGATTAGCAGTCTCGATAAAAGAGATCTAGTAACCGTTCTTCAAGTTAGAAGCCCCTGCTGGTACGACAGTCTCTGTGATGGGTTGTGCTGAATGATGTCTTTCTTATAAATGGTGAGCCCACCAGTGAGGACTTCTGATGCAGTTCTCACCTGATGGGATTGTTTCCACATATTTATTGTTATGTTCAGAACTTGGGAAAAAAGAAACTATTTAAAAATGCAAAGAACACTTTCAGCATCTTTATTAAATTCAAGGTAATTCTTTATGAACTTGAATTTGTCTATCAAACATTAAACAAAATTTAGCATTCCAAAAAAAAAAGTAACATTTTGGAGGGAGGTATTCATTCATTAAGGTTAATTTTGGTGGCAATAATATATTCTTCCAAATTGCTTTTTTTGGGGGGGGGTTGTGGTTTAAGCTTTCATGAAACCTGCATTAACCCTTGCTCAACATTCTGGAACCATTTGCCTAGTGAGGAAAAAGGTTCATTAAATGGTACCTCAGTGGTCTTAGTCAATGGAATTGACTGTATATACATGGGCTCCTGGCCAAGGGACACATAGGGGCTGAAATCCAGTCTGGGCAAGGCTGTGTCTGCTTAGAGGCAGTGAGCCTTTTTTCTGCTTCATAAAAAATTTTTTTTATTTTTTGCATGAGCTATCAGGGCCTTGATTAGATCCCTCAGGCCAACAGGGTGGAAAATGCCTTGGGGAAAGCCAACTCATTGAATCTCACATATCATGCCACTTTTTTCAAAGTCATAAACATATTGTATTTTCTTAGTGGTTTTCCCATCCTAGATGCTCATAAGAAAACACATGCGAAATCAACAAATGAACATTAGCTGGAGAGAGATATGGGTCTTAATGAGATTATTTATGCAGAGCTTAACTGTGAGAAGTGGGAAGAAGACTTCTCCGCTACTTTCAAGTTATACTCTGTACTGCATATCGTGTGTACAGCAGTGATACCAAACAAGAGGCAGAAGGGTGAGCAACAGCCTCGTGATCAGGGGGCTTACTGCCCTGTTCAGTGCATGGTGCTAATTTCACACACACTTACATAACATTTACGGAAGTGTGGCACTGTTCTAAAGCACCTTACACGTACTGACTTCCTCATCCTCACAACCGTTGTGAAGGCGATCCTCTTAGCGTGCTCATTTTATAGACGAGGGAACTGAGGCACAGAGAGGTTAAGTGAATTGTTTAAGAGCAGAAAGCTGGTACGTGGTACAGCCAGGGATTCTGGCTGCAGAGTTCATGCTCATACCCACTCTGCTAATGACTCCTTCCTCAGAGTCACAGCCAAACAGGGCACTATCTCAGTAATTCCATTCATTACTCTGGAACCGTTTAGTTTCATGACTGGTGTCCTTATTAGCTAGATCTGGAGCTCTCTGAGGGTGGGGCCGCAGTTTCCTGCTGGTGTCTGTCTTCCCTATGGCAGCGTGTCACAGACACTCCGTAGATGCTTTCTGAAGAAACTTCCAAAGGGCAACACCATCATAGAATTTTCCTACTGGAGCAACACCTGGATAGAAGTGCCATTTGACAAAAAAAACCAAAAACCAAAACCCCGAATTTCAACACCTTGCTTTTGGAAGGCAGGTGTGGCCCTGATGTGTTGAATTTCAAAGTAGAGATATCTGATACATGGCCAAGACCAAGAAGCCGTAAGAGGCAAGAAAGGATCCTTCCTCTACAGATTTCAGATGAAGCAGTGCCCTGCCAACACCTCAATTTCAGACTTCTAGCTTCCAGAACCGAGACATGACATTTCTGTTGTTCTCAGCCACTCAATTTATGGGAGCCCTGGGAGACTAATACAGTAACTATTCGTCTTTTGGGCTTCCAAAACAAAATACTATAGGTTGAGTAACTTATAAACAACAGAAATTTATTTCTCAAAGTTCTGGAGTTTCCTTGGGGAAATCCAAGGTCAAAATGTGGGCAGGTTCAGTGTCTGGTGAAGACCCACTTCCAGTTCATGTTTCTTCTCGCTGTGTCCTCACGGAGTGGGAGAGATGAGGGGTCTCTCTGCAGCCTCTCTTATAAAAGTACTAATCCCATTCAGCTCATCCTCATCCCATCATCTTGGGAGTTAGGATTTAATGTATGGAATTGTGGGGGATGGGGGACACAAAGATATGCAGCCCATTGTAGTAACTTTAAGTCAGATAACCAGTCTCTCTCTGTCAGCACTGCTCACTGAGTATTCAGCGTGAGTTATCTGTGTGTGGGGGAGGGGAAGACGAAGGACACTGCTTGAGGCTCCCTGGGTGGTTCTGGGATCTCTGCTCTTGAGATTTTGCAATCTGGCAACTCACAGTGTAGTCCCTGTGAGCATTCCAGGTGAATGCTCCCATGAAATCCCCCATAGAATGGGGATTGCTCTTGGCTGACCAAATATTTAGGGATCACACATCTTGAGGTATCTTTAAATATGTAGAACATATCAGAAGGGCATAAAGTAAGGATTGACTAATGCAAGTGAGACTCTTGAGAGTTTGCAGATGATGGATACATGGCTGCAGTGAGCCTTGGATCCCTTTAGCACAAGGGTGGGACAATTCCTTCACTGCTAATGAGGGCTGAGGGGCTACGTCAGGGGAAGGGTGGGGTGGGATTGTGAGATGAAGGGCCCCATTCCCTATGTCCTGGGACTGGCTCCACAGAGATTAAATATTGCTGAGGATTTGTGTGCACAGAAGACCTCAGTGGCAAAGATTCTATGTTCACACAGTGATTTGAAGAGAACAAAAATTTCAGACTTTCAAATTTTCATAGTATCTTCTCTGTTTCCGGGTGGTTTTCCTATTTCATGGTGACAACCTTGAAATCACTTAATCACTTAATGTTACCTTTAATGTGATCTTGAACCTTTTTAATGAACCAGAAAAATTAGCAGAAAATGGTGGAAGACCTCATTTGGAAAATCTCTTATTATAAGATTGCCATAAACTAATTGAGTTTTTTTTTCCTTTCATTTTATTTCATTATCTTTTGGGTTAGCGTAGTAGACTTTTTTTTTTAAAGATTTTATTTATTTATTTCACAGTCAGAGATCACAAGTAGGTAGAGAGGCAGGCAGAGAGAGAAGAGAGAAGCAGGCTTCCCGCTGAGCAGAGAGCCCTATGTGGGGCTCGATCCCAGGACCCCGGGATCACGACCTGAGCTGAAGGCAGAGGCTTTAACCCACTGAGCCACCCAGGCGCCCCTAGCGTAGTAGACTTTTATCTGAGTAAAGATACAGCTACTGAAATCAGTCTTTCTAATGATAATAAAATCTTCATTCCCTCTCTCTGAGCACCATGAAAGTCTTTGTCCCCTTCTTACACTTGGTGTTACCTGCAGCCTCAATTTTCTTTGATCACTTGCTGGCCTCGGTTCTGGGAGTCGTTTTCTCTGGCTGTTCCACAGACCAGTTGTCCCTCTAGTGTAGGAGAATTGGAGCTGAAACAAATCACATTAGAACTGCTTGACTAACCACAAGGAAGATGAGGTGGGGGCCTTCAGAATCCCCAAACAGAGATGTTTGTAACCAGGGTTCTCTGTCTTCACTAACGACACTAATCAGAGGATGTGTAATATTGCATCACAAGGGATGGGGTCAGCTCTGGGGAGGAAATGCCCAAGCAGAGTGTCCTGCACCACT
>RCUC01152116.1:0-24158 GCA_003697995.1 Taxidea taxus jeffersonii
TCCATCAAAGTCATATCAAACTGTGTCCCGAGGATGGTGCACTTCACTGTGTACAGCGGACACGAGAACTCAAGCCAGAGAACTTTCTGCTTCGAGACCTCCGTGAGAAGCGGCTGGTAATTGGCACTGAGCCTACCTGTCTCTCTGACTTAGGCCCGCTGCTGCCCGGAGCCTCGCAGCACGGTCCCAGCTGGAGGAATGCGCGGCACTGAGGAAAAACGGTATTTTCTGGGCTTGATCGTTCCTTGACCCGGCCTGGCATGGGGAACCGTCCCCGTGGCCACGTGGTCTCAGGCAGGTAGGCTCAGAAGAATAAGCTGCTTATCGGCCCGAGGCTGGCGCAGAAGGATCCTGACCCCACCTGCATCTGTAGAAAGGACTTGCCCCGGACTTGACCAGTGATACCCCCAGCGCACGTGCCTTAACTGTGTGAACGTGGCTGATCACCTGAGCTTCTCTTGCCCCATGCGGGGGTCCCGTCACACCGCTGTTGTGAGGCCAATCTGGGCTGAATGTCTGCATCCTCCAGAATTCACCGTGAAGCCCGAGTCCCCGGTGGGATGGTGTCAGGAGGTGGGGTCTTTGGCAGGGGATGGGATCACGAGCGGGGAGGCCCCATGATGGGATTGGTGTCCTGATAAGGGGATGAGGAGACCGGATCTGTGTGCAGATCATGTGCAGGCGCGGTGAGGAGACACCGTCTGTGAGCAGAGCGGTGGGTCGACAGACACCCTGATCTTGGACGTGCGGCCCCAGAACCGGGAGGAATAAAGGCTTGTTGTTTAAGCCCCCGTCTACAGTGCCCTTCAGAGCTGGCTCAGACGGACAGACGGCTAAGTGAGGCAGCAGCTAGGAAAGCGCTCAGAACAGTGACCGGAACGCGAGAGCGACCAGTGCAGGATTGTTGCTGTGACGACGGATTCTCATCAGCACGGAGGCGGATCTAAGTGTTTAAGGAGGGAGCCTCCCGCTCACATTTTTAGTTATTCAACAATGCATTCAGGGAGAACCGGCGCCAGAGGAAAGCCAGCGGGAGGAAACACCCACCACGGCAGGCGTCCTCGCAACAGCCAGTCACCGGACTGGCTTCTTCGGAAAGCTTCGCCCCTCATTTCTTCTCCAGCTCTGCCTTCCACCCCCAGCAAAACAAGGCACCCTACCTCTTGGGGAGAGGCTCGAGAAAACTGCATTTGCAGACCTCCCAGGACGGCGCCTCCTGCCCCTTCCGCCAGGACCTCGGGTTCTAGAAACCTCTGCACACCGGGCCCCCAAGTGAGGGCTCCCACTGACGGCCTGATGCTCCCTGCCCCTCCAACGGCACCTCTGTAGTCTACAGAACCTCAGGAGACTGGAGATTAAACTGGGCTGACGTCCAAGAAAACAGCCAGCACCACCGGTCAGGCAGCAGGCCCACGGTCCCGCCCGGCCCGCGCGAGCCGCTCACCTTCATACAGCCAGTCGCTGAGTCCGTTGTAGATCACGCCTTCCTTCCCCGTCGACACCACTCGGATGGCCTGCTTCCCGACGTGCGCGCAGTAGTAGATATTGTTTTCGAAGATAAATATCTAATCAGGAGGAGAGAAAACACAGTGTTAACCCAGGACGTGGTTGTGAACAGGGTGTTCTTAAGAAATCTGAAGCCGGTGACGGGCTTCGCTTCCGCCCGCTGCGTTTCTCTGCTAGGACAAAGGCAGCGTGGGGACCCTCTGGGGCTCACCCACGTGGCCCCACGTTTCCAGGTACTCAGAGGCTCCCGCTTCACGTAGTTCGCCCCACGCTCTCATCTCCCAGGACGGGACACTCCGTGGTCTCGTCCTTTAGCTGCTTTCCCACCAAACGCACACTATCGTGCTGTTCCTGGCGGTTCCGATCGGTGGCCCAAACCCCGGAAACCGGCATTTATCATTCGGTAGTCACTACAGTTAATTAGGGGCACCCCCTCCGTGACCCTCACCGGAGGGGCCGTGTTTAATGGGGTGGGACACAGCGGGCTTTCATCCCACTTCCACTCTGGTAAAGCAGACAAACTGTACCAGGAGAATGTTCTGATGGGGAGAGGGGCGCTCCGGGAACCCGGACAGGGTTGATTCCCCAACTTAGGTCAAGATTCACTGAGAACACGATGGAAATTTTTCTTACTGTGGAAAAATACACACGACACAAAATTTACCACCATGACTACGGTTTAGTGTATGGTTTGGTGGCATCGCACATTCACATGATTGTGTCACTGTCATGTCACTGTCTCCAGAACCTTCCCGTCATCCCCAGCAGAGACTCTGTCCCCACAGAACGCTGATGCTCCCGCCCCCACAGTCCCTGTGCCTCCGTCTGCCATTGGTCTTCGCGAAGCTGGTGACTCAAGCATCCCGTGTAAATGGAATCACACAATGTCTGTCCTGAGACTGGCTTATTTCGCTCAGCGGAAGTCCTCCAGGGTCCCCCGTGCTGCGCCAGGTGATGGGGTTTCAGGAAAGTACTGAAAGTTCGTGCTGAGGGCTTGGTGAAGAGTAGGACGGAGACGGGCCAAGAAGCTCAATGCCCAGGAGAAACAGCACAGGAAAGCCGAGCCTGCGGGGGCGTGGGGTGTCGGCGGAGGTGGGGAGGCAGGGGGGGCAGGGAATGGCAGGTGTGGGCTCCCGCAGGGTCTGTCCCCTCTCGTGGAACCCCACCAGCAACAGGGGCAACCCAGTTAGATGCGAGTCTTCTGGTGACGAGAAGGCAGTGCGACCATGAGCGGGGGACCGTGTGGCCAGCCTGGTCGTCTCACGAGGGGGTGCTGGGGACACCCGCCGGGAGGGGCCGCTGACCGCCCTGAGTGAACCCAGGTCTGGGTGAAGGGCTGACGTGAGGCAGAGGTGCTCCTGAGCCGCTGGGTGGCGGTGACCCGCTCATGGAGGACGAGGACGGTCTCGGTCAGTGGTTCTCCAATGCTGGTCACTAGCATGATCCGGGGAGCCCTTAAAAACCCCACTGCCTGGTCCCCAGCCCAGCCCCATGATCAGTATGGAGGGGGGAGAGCCGGGAATCAGAATTTTGAAGAGAGGCCCCGTGGGATTGCTGCGTGCCACCAAATGGGCAAACCCGTGGCCCAGGGAAAACCGAATGTCTCTGTAAGAGCGAGCCGGTAGAGTGTCCCTGCCCTTGGAGGTGCTGACCTGCCGGCCCTGAGCTTCCGCACCTGCTTCCCGTCCTCCGTGTCCACGGCGCCACGTCCACGAAATCTGAGCCGCGTGGACCAGGCCCAAGACTCAAACCAGGTGTTTTTCTTTTAAAAGGGTCTATAAAAAATACCGTATCTTTTAAGAGACCACGGAGAGAGGGTGCACAGTGCAGGGGAGGGTTGAAATATTAACTTTTTTTTTTTAAATTGAAAACACAGAAAAGGCAGTTTCCCCAGAGGGCTCTCACCGACCGCCCTGAAAGCGCCAAGCGTCAGATTTCTGCTCAGGCTGCCTGGCGCTTCCGGGATTCGCTCCAACCGGGAAGGAGCTGGGAAACTCCAGACCCGTGTATACATCCCGACTTAACTCCAGGGGCTGTTCTCGTGAGTTTGCCTAAGGGAAAGGTGCTATTACTAAATTTTAACTTCTTTTATGTATTCTAAGCCTATAATAAATTTCTGAATCAAATCAGCCAATTAATATTTTGAGTGAGTAAAATGTGCTATGGTGGACATTACATCTTTTATCACCCTGTTTTATTTTGAATGGAAGGAAAATGAAAAGAAACACGTTGTACGGAAGAGTGTGCTTTGCTTGGCAGACGTTTTCCGTTTTCCTCCAGACCTGCCGGTGGAGCTCCCGGGGTCAGAGACGGGGGTGGGGGGGGCATGCGCGGCTCCGCGCCTGGGGACAGGCGCCGGCAGGGGCCGGACAGGCACTGGGGCCAGAGGCTGAGTCCTCCACTCTCCAGCCCTGCTCGGCACATGGGCTGTCACTGCGGTTCCCAGCACCCTGGGAGGCCTCTATGCCTTCCCCGTGAACGGCTGCTCCGATCCCCGCCTCGCCCCCTAAGGTGCAAAGACTTTAGTTTAGCTCCCCTCCTGCAGGGCTTCTCCCTTAGCCTGCTGGAGCTGATCCCTCCAGGGTCCCCCACAGGGTGAAGGTGTCCCCTGCTTCCCTCCCTCGATGCATCTCACATGTCCCAGTCTTGATCCTGTTTCCTAAAGCACTGTTCCTTGAAACCTGCAGTGGCTTTTCTGGGGTGTGGGACAGAGTTTAAACGTCTGGTCCAGGGTTCAAGGCCCTCCAGGACTCCCCCAAAGGAATCAGATTGTTCTGTCCTCCTCCCGTGTGGTCTCCGAGCACCACGGTACCTGCTGGGGACAGGAGAGAGTCTCCACGTCCTGCACATCTGCGATCCTGATGCCCCTTCCAGAAGCTTTGCCCTTTCTGGGGCTTCCGGGTGTTTCCTCCTTAGGACCTTCTCTCTCGTCCTCACCTGAGACGGTTTTCCCTGTTGCCTCCCCGTGTCCTGGGCCTCCCGGGAGCCTGTGCTGGGCTCCGTCCTCCCAGGAGGCCTCACGGCCGCTGCCCTCCCCATGCCTGTCTCTCCTCACGGACACACACGCCTGCGTGAGGTGAGGCTCTGGAAGGAGGAGCACGAAGGTCCAGGCAGAGCACGTGAGGGGAGGGAAGTGGGAGCGTCTCCTCTACTTTGAGGGCCGGACGTGCGACTCCGCCGTGCCCCGCTCGGGACTGTGCCGCAGCTTCTGATGGTCTGATCCGTTTCGCCTTTGCTGCCGCCCAGAGCTCCCTCCCCTTGGGCACCTGCACGTCCTTCTCCACGGTCCCTTCAGACGCCAGCCAGGTGGGGACGCTCTTCTCTCCCCGCTCGGCATCCTTACCGGGACTACGAGTATGGCGGTCGCCCTTAAGGGCCTGTGCGAGCCAGAGTGCAGATGAAGTTCTCTTTCCCTGCATCCTGATGCACCGAGTCCCATCCCTTCCCTCATCTCCGGGCCTTTTAGTTCTTTCTGCCGCCCCTGGAGTAGAAGGCGGGAGCCCACGTACTCCCAGCAATGTCAGCGACCCCTGGCCCGGGCTTTAAACACACCCAATGGGACTGGAAATGTAAGTTTCATTATTTCTTACTAAACACTTCACCGTTTTATTAGTCTGATGTTTTTAAGAAGCACTTTTGACTCCATATGGCTCAGATACTCATGGTTACAGTAAATTCTGGGGAAGCTGAAGTAATTGGAATTCTCCAGGGGGCCGTGAACTTCAGTTCGACCGATTTCCAGGTGAGTTCTTGAAGCAAAGAGAAGATCTTTTTGGTTTCCAGCTTTGAGGGAAATATTTCTATGTTCTTCTGCTTTCCCGGTTTAGTGACTAGGACGAGGTCTACGGCATGGCGCTATAACTGAGTCAGGACCCTGTGTTGCCTAAGGTCATCTACAGAAACACATTTTCGTTGCCTGGAGCTGCCGGTGTATTGCAGGTGAACAGGCCAGCCTGAGTCACCGTCCCTGCTCAGAGCCGTCCTCGACACTGTGTGCGGGCAGATCTCCCCTCCACGTAGGTAGTGCACCCCACTGCTTAACACAGGAGTTAGCTGGGGCTTTCCCTTATTTTGGAATCCGCACAGCTCCTGAAACTTCAGCCAATTCAGAAGAAATGAACCTCTGCCCGTGTGAGTGTGGCACGAAGTGTTCGTTGACCACGCTCCGTATTTCTAACACGGACTCGGAGTAAGTGACGGTAAAACGCTCCCCCGCATGTGTGCAGGGGGTCACGATAAAGCTCACAGGGCACAGACGCTGAAGTGGGGCTACTTGGCTCAGGAGCCAAGGACGAGATCATTACGGTAATCAGGTGCAAGTCAGCTTTCACTTCTGGAAAATCCAGGCCAACGGGGACGCCTACGGAGCAGCTCCGGGCCGGGCAAAAAGACAGCAACACAGGTGGGTGTGTAATGAGGAGGCAGAGAGAACATGGGACTTGAGGTAGAGACCCCCATTCCGGTGGAGACCACCAGCTGACCTGTGTCGCATGGGTCGCTCGCTGAACCTCACCTCCTGCACCATAAAATGGGAGGTCATCCTGGATCTCTAGGATTCCCTCCAGCTTCCACATCTTTCAACATTCACAGGGATTTCAACATGCACAGTGAGCCCCGCATGTTGGCATAGAAGGGGAGGGTGGGCTCCCCACCCAGCAGCTGGAAAACCCCAGTGGTCGTATTTTCCCAGTATTTCCGTATTTTCTGGCTGGCCCGGGGGGCCGACTTTCCTGATCTCGAGGTGCCATCCTGAGAACGGGAATTACTTACGGGTTGCTTTTCCCCTTGCTTCACTTCTTGAGGTGTCCCATGTCCTGAGTGAGCACAAGTTGCTAATGTTTCCGTAGCAAGTATGGATGAGAGATCCCGTTACATATGCTCCGGAATTTGATCCACGGGGTGAAACACAGAGCCGTCTGTGGGGCATGGGAGCGACTAGCACTCAGCACAGGCTCGGAAGCAATCGTAAGGAAGTTATTCCTAAAGCGAACCTATCGTCTTTGGGACAGGCCATCCTAATCCCACGGGACATGCTACACATAGTTAACCCACATCACAGGCCACCAGAACACAGTCTCGAGTGTCTAGATCTTGCAGCCTGGGCAACATAAATTTTAGGAGACTGGTGAAGAAGCAAAATGCTGATGGTGGCGGCCAGTGTGTCCCTGGGAGGCTGCCCGGTCAGGCTCGTGCTCCTGATGGCTCTGATTTCTAGATGTACAATAAATGCCACGTCCCGTCCCGCGAATGCCCTCCACGACAGGTCCCATCCGGTCCCGCGAATGCCCTCCACGACAGGTCCCATACAGCAAGCTGGAATGACCGACTGTGGCTGACGGTCTGAAAGATCCTGCTGTGGGGGACATTTGGAACTTATGGTTGGTTCGGGCGGCATGGACGTTGACTTTGGGCTTTGTTTCTGTTGTCTTGGACACCTGGCGTGGCAGGGAGGGACTCTACAGGGAGGCGACACTGTTTTTGACACCCTGCGTCCGGATGAGGGGAGCAGTGCACACTGGGTGGAAGCCGGAGCTGTGATTTCTCCGGGTGCCTGGCTCCCGTCCCCAGGCACATCCCCGTGGGGTCTGGAAGCTATGCCCACTGTGCCAGAGGGCCACAGGGCAGGGCAGATCCCACACCTGCCCGTGGCTCCTGTCCACTGGGCAGTGGGGACGGGGGAGCTAGCAGCCGCTTTACGGGGGTGGGGTCACTGCTGCACGTGATCCTGCAGAAGAGGGACATCCCCCACCCACTGGCACGAGTTTCTGTCTCTAGTCCTCGGAGCCAAGCTGACACAAGCATGGCTTTCCTGGACTTTTAAGTCAGAATGCTTGCTCGATCGATACAAGACCACCACAGGGGCTCGGAGCAGCCCTCAGGCTCCAGGGACATCCCATCCTCCCTGGGTTCGTGTCGGGAGAAACCGAGGACGGCGGGAACTCCGAGCCTTTCCTGGAGTGAACTGACTAGGGAGTAAATTGCAAGGGAGACACCCCAACACCGAGGGAGGACACGGGCGAAACAGCGCTGGGTTTCTCTGGACAGCACACTGGCTGAGGTCCCGCAGTCAGCTTGCCATGAGGACAGCAAACCCAGCAAACCTGGGCCGCAGGCACGCCCCATTCTCACAGCATGTGAAGAGAGCAGGAGGGAGTCGTAGTCCTACAGACCACACGGACACACAGGATAGGACTACTGGAAGGGACTTTGATGTATTTTATTCCCTCCCAGATGTGTGCATGTGTGCGTGAGTGAGTGTGTGTGTGTGTACAAAATCCAGCTTTTAATAAAACTAAGGTCATATAACATATATGACTGCACACCAATGTAAGATTTATAAAAGATGCTTTTCGACTTCAGGAAGCATCGCTGAGACATGTCTCTTCGGAGATGTTAATTATGTTCTTATTTTTGACACGATTCTGTTTTTACTACAATAAAAATGCTATGGCTGCATCTTCGTACAGAATCCACCTGCATCTCTGGTGTCACTAGAATAAAGTCCTGAGCGGAAAGCATGAACCACGTTCACGGTGCAGTTAAAAGAACGGGTAAAGGACATGAGCGCGTCCATCAAAGACCCACACAGAGACCGAGAAGATAGAGAAGACTTTGTACTCACGAATAAAGAGATCTTATCGTGGAGGGGCTGTGTTGCTTTTCGAACCATCGAAGCCCAGACATTGCTTGCCCAATAGGGCTAAGAATGCCGTGTGCTCTTCTGATGGGAACAGAGACGGATTTGATGGAACATTTACAGAAAGCAGCCAGCAAAGCTCATCAAAAGAGAGGAAGATGCAGGAGACAGGGTGCTGCCGGGCCTTCCAGACCCCACGCGGAGAGACTGATGGCGGCGGGAAGCCACTGCCTCTGAACTAAAGGGTAGTAGCACACACGCGCCCACGTGCAGTCCCCGCGTCTCCCCTCAGCCGGCAGAGCCGTTCTCCCACCACTCAGAGCTCAAGGTCAGGAACTGACCTCTAGACGGACCCATGCATTAAATAAATTCTTTCCTTGCTCTCCTATTATTTGTGATTTGGCTATGCCTCTGCTCACTCGGGCAAGGAAGGGGCCGTCTGTTATCCTCGTTTAGAACCCCATCTGGAGAACGGACGGGTGAAGGGGGATGCCCAGGCTGCCGATCAACGAGGGCTTTAAGATTCCGGGCCTTTCTTACCCAGTTTGGGGATGTCCTCTTCAAGCTCACACCCACCACTCGAGCGGTTCCGATGAGCCAGGCTGGGCGCCAGCCACGTGCTGGGGGGAGCCACATTGCGTCTGGGCAGCGACTACAACTCCGTGTACCTGGGCAGGCAGGTCCCGTTTCCAGGACCTCCACCAGCATGAAACTCGGAGCCCTTGGTTCTTATGCCGGTTCGCGCCCAGACAGCCGCGGGACGTGACAAAAATCACTCGACTGGTCCCGCCCTCGAAATACAGACAGCCACACCGGCCACGCCTGCCGGAGATCATCTACGGGAGGAAACCTTGAAGGTCCTAAAGCAGGTTTAAAGGGAACGCGTCCTCAGCCCACCTGATGCTCACTACGGTCGACTACGGACCACTCCGCTAACAGGGTCCTCGCAGCCGCTCCCCCACGCTGTCCCACAAAACGCAGGGTCCCCCATCACAGCCCACGCCTGCTCCAGCGAGTTTAAAAGGTTTTAATCCCGCAGGCAGACTCCCGTGCCAGGAAAGGAAAAGTCTTACAGATAATCTAAAACGATCTTTCTTACCAGAAGGGACTTGCACTGTCTCATCCTTTCAAAACGCCAGCCCAGGCCAAGAGGAAACACCGGGAAGTCCACACCAACGACCCGCCCAGCAAGCAGCCGTCAAGCTCGAGCAGAGCCTTCCTTTTCGTAGTCACCCACCCAGAAAGCTCGCCCGGCATCCTCTCACCCGCTGGACACACGCCTTAACCTGGAGAGTCCGGATGTGCTATTTTGTTCCAAGCCGGGGAAGAGGTCTCCAAACACATTGTGTTCCTGGGCATTTATTCGACCCCTCACGTTCGGCGTCCACCGTGCTGCTGCTGCCTCTGCTCAGGAGCAAAAGTGTTACAGTTTGCTAAACGCACAGACCCGGAACGCAGAGTGGCGGCCCAGCCGGAGGCAGCAGCCAGCATTCTCCCTGCAGGACTATGTGTGCCATCACCGCGTACACCCCCCTCGTGGCCAAGGGTCTCTGAGGCTCCGGGGCCACCCAGGATGGTCTGGGGGGGGGCTTCCTGAAACTCCCCCTGGCTGGGAAGCGCTGGCGGGAGGGAGCACGGCACCCGAGGCAGCCTGGGCGGTGGGATCCTCTGAGGATGACTTGGAAGTGGGCAAGGGAAGGGCAAGTGGAGGCTGGCGCAGTGGAGGAGGGACAGAGCCCTGAAGGAGACAGAGGCACGTGGAGGCACCTGGGATGGAATGCAGGAGGCTGGTGGTCAAGGCGACTGTGTGGAGGGCCTGGTGGCCAAGAGGCAGGGAGAGCTGAGGCAGGTCCTGCCGTCTGCAGTAATGCCTTTGTGCTTTCTTCTAAGGACAGGGGACCTGGAGGGCTCCGGTGGTCACTGCAGTTGTCAGCTGCCGTAAATGTGGGGCTGTGAGTCCTGTGCTCTCCATGACCACCCTGCTGCTATGTAGGAGCAGGGGCCAACGAGTGGACAAGGACCCCAGTGGGGTAGTCCCACCGAGGGACGATGGTGGCATGGGCCAGGTGCTGGCCATGGGGATGCCACCATGCGGGCGAATTCCCAGTGTGATACTGGCTGGACATGGCTTAGAGGAGAGGCAGTTTGAGCATCTCCTCACACTCAAGGGGGTGGAGGCTGGTGCCCACTGGGGATCCGTGGAGTGGCTCAGGTCGGAAACCATGATCCCACCTGAGATGAGGAGCACAGACAGTCCGGAAAGAAGGGACCACATGCCCTTGGTCTGGAGCGATTTGTGTCTCAGGCTGCAGGGGAGATGAGCAGCACTTATCCTTACTGTGAAAACAACCTGGCTACCCTGAACAACCTTGGGCAACCCTGAACAGGATCCTGCTCCTTCCTTCCTCTTGCATCTCGAGCAGGACCACAGCCCACACCTTGACCCTGTGTGGTCCACGGCAGTCTCTGGACAGGGCCACATGGGCCCCGGGCATTCCAGGTCTCTGATCGAAGGGGGTTGGCATCCCCTTAGCCCCTCAACCCACTGGTTGAACCCCAAGCATCACGACATAAGTCATTGTGGGTGTCAGAGCTTGCTGCTGATCTTTAAAGGATTCAGCGTGGCAGGAAAAAGGAAAGCAAGATAGGTTGAACGAGAGACAGGTGCACACCTGAGGATTTGCTCCTAGCACCTGGATACAGCTATGCCTGATGCCAATTCTGCGTATCCCTGGTAGGTAAGAGACTTTCTTTTTTTGTTTATTCTAGTTTAACTTGCAATGCCATTCCTATAACCGAAAAATACTGTCCTTCCTCTGCAAAGCTCTTCCTTGTGTGGGTATTGTGGATAATAACAAGTCTTTGTCCTCCAGGAGCTCCTTGCCTGGTCCAAGCCCATTCTCATCCATGCTTATATTTACAAAATTAGGGCAGACAATGGACACCAGCTCGATGTCGTGTGCAACCATCAGCATTCTTGATTCAGGAGAATGTCTCATGACTGCATTTTCTGAGGAACAGCTCCGAGGGTTCGTGTCCATCCACGAACACTTCTGAAGAAGCCCGAGTCAGCCCAAGAACACCGTATGCCGCCACGGCACACTCCTCGAGTGCCATTCTTGTGCTCCTTTCGGCCTCCAGGAATCTTGGCTTAGCTTGAGTCTGAACTCCCCGAAATGGTGTCCTTCCACTGCATGCATGGCGTGCCCCGTGCAGACAGCTGATGGCGGTCCCCCCGCTCTCTGAAGCTTGCGTGCAGCGCCCACTCCTCCCTCCCCCATACTAGACTCTCCTTTTCCGCGGAATCTGCACAAAACCTAAGTCCCAAGAACGCGGAGACCTGACCTGTGTTTCCGTTCGTGCCCACGTCAGAACCTTGCAGACTGGTTGGCGCGAAGTCTGCTGATTGGCGGAATCACGCCGATGATTCCAAAAGTAGGAACTGCTGTTTTCGGAGGGCTCCCTCCGGCGCCCGGCACTGACAGATGCTTCGTTTGTGTTTAGTTTCATTTCATGCTCACAGAGTGCTTCCTGTTAGCCAGACATTGTTCTGCACTTTCAAATAGTAATTCTCTTAATCCTCTGAGACAGGTATGATCGCGGATTATTTCCCCCTTTCTCGGGGGAGGGAAAGCAGGACTCAGAACTGTCACGTGCGGGCTAGTGCCCCATGTGGGCTGAAGAACCAGGACTCTGAGTCCGTGGTCTATGGCCTCTCCTTGTCCAGACAGCGTGGAAAGGCTCCGAACGGTTAAGCTTTGGCCAGGGTCACGCTGCTGGTAAATGGCAGAATGAGAACACCCTATTCTGGATCCGCTATGCCGTGACTCCCCGAGGACGCCCCAGGGCCAGCAGCGTGCACAATGCCTGGGAACACATTTGGAATGCTAACTCTCGGGCTGCGCCCCAGGCCCAGTGGGTCTTAGCAAGCCCTCCCCTGGCGGTGATGCACACGGGAGTGCGGGAACCCCTGCGCTGGGCCTCGCTGCCTCTCCCGGACCAACAGAATCAACACTCCTGAGCAACTCTCCCAGGAAGACTGACTGGACCCCGGGTCTTTACAGAGGAGGGTCTGCAGGGAAACACCGATGTTGGAAAACCCCCTACAAGCAGTGAGTTCACTGACTGGTAGCAAACACTGTGTCTGCCCTCTCTCGCCCCATCAGCCGTTTCATACCGTACTTCATGAGACGCCTCCTTGGTTGCCAAAGTCGTCTTCTGCTCCGAAGAAGTGCGTGCCCCACGATATTCCCCAGGTGATGGAAAAATTCACTTCTCTCCCCCCTGGTAAGTTTCTGGAGCTTTCGGCATGCCGTGCAAACATGAATGACCTCTGGCCGCCAGCACGTGACCTCTGGAGCGGCTCCTCGTGAGCCTTCTTTTGGGCTCGCTGGTTGGAACCCCTGAGCTCCGCGGCCGTGAGGTCTGGGGCGAGGCCACGCTGACGCCGCGGACACCCTCCCAGACAGGCCGGCTCACCCCATTCACGCGTGGTCCCTCTGATGTCCCCAGGCCACCAGTCTGAACTTTGTTCTTCTCCAAGGCGACGTGAGAAATAGCCCATCCCTCAGCACCGAGGGGCTCATTACCTAGTCTGTGGATTATTCGAGGTCTCTGAAGCTCCCATTCCCCCCTCCCGAGCTTGTTACTGCTCATTAGCAGCTCCCCGGAGGGCGGGCGGGGGGCAGAGAGCGTCCCACTCGGAAGCCCACCATGCCTGCTCGGGAGACCGCCGCCGGGGGGCTGCATGCCCCCTGTTTCTGCTGCCTGTACCCCTCCGCCACTGACCTCTCGTCCTCTCGTATTTACACGATGGAAGGAAGTAAGAGATGAGTGAGCTGGGGCGCCTGGGGGCTCAGTGGGTTAAGCCTCTGCCTTCGGCTCAGGTCATGGTCTCAGGGTCCTGGGATTGAGACCCGCACTGGGCCCCCTGCTCTGCAGGGAGTCTGCTTCTCCCTCTCCCTCTGCCCCCTCCCCACCCTCCACCCCATCCCCCTGCTCGCTCTGTCTGACAAGCAAATAAACAAAATCTTAATAAAAAAGAAAAAGATGAATGGACCAAAACCAGGTAATTCACAAGAAAAGATAGCATGGGTATTAATTTGTGGAAAATTTATGGAAAACTACCAATTTACTATTAAATACATGCTAATTTAATCAACCATGAGTATAATTACATATACGCTGACTTAAATAGTTATGCCATTGGATTAGATTAGCAAAGATTATTTTAAATCGTAGAATCATCAATATTTTTCTTAAATGATAAGACCTGATGTTGGTGAATATGCCATGAGAATGGGTAAGGGAGCACACGTAAAACAACTTATAATTACATGTGAAGAGCCTCAAGACTGTTCATAGTTCTTGACCCCATCACTGTGCGTCAGGAACATTTTAGGCCCAAAATATTCTACTCCATCAATTCTAATACTGAGTATTATCAACAGTCTAGATGTCCAACAAGAGAATGGTTATATAAGTTTCTATAAATCCACTCTATGAAATATTGCACAACTATAAAAATTATGTGTATGAGTATGTAATTATATAAAGTGATAATTGCATGACAGTAGGCACAGAAGTTGGGCTAGAATACTGATAACTGCATAAAGAGGGCATCTACTCTGGGAAGCAAGATTATGAAAACACACTAAAATATTAACAGTAATTATTTATCTGTGGACAGGGAGTGTATCATACTATTATAAGATTTTTTTCTTTTTTGTGAAATTTTTTCTATTTCTGTGTTATTTTTACAATAGGAAAATCAATCAATAATAATAATTAATAACTAGCAAAAATGAACCTGGCCCCGGGATTGAGTGAGAGTCAGGGGTAAGAGAACAAAGGGGTCATCCTCCTAAGACCCGCAGGATGTCGTGTGTTCAGGGAGAAGGTCTGGAAATGAGTATTTACCACACAAGGTGGGTGTAGCTAGAGCCAGGCAGAGCCTGCCAGTCCCTGAAGCCTGCACGGAAGAGGCGGCACAGTGCTACCCCTGTTCCAGCCTGACCTTGTTTTCTGCCATTATTGCCTCTGTTTGAAAACGAGTCTCTGTATCAATCGATAATTCATATTAAAAAAACTAAACATTCTGGAGATGGACAGAGAAGATGAGAACCCTCTGGCTCTCCTGGCATGTTGCTCCATGGGGATGAACAGACGTAACTGGGGGCCTCCATTTCTGCGGCCAAAATGACCTCAGCTCACAAGAGGAACTCCCAGGGATCGTAAGGTGCTGCCCTGCCCTTCCTTTCCATGTGGGGATGGGTGTTCTGCACACACGGCCTGACTCGGCCCACGGGGATGGGTGTTCTGCACACACGGCCTGACTGGGCCACCAGTCACAGGCTGTACCTGGAAGCCCCAGGCTGCGGGAAGGCAGTGCGAGGGCACAACTGGTGTTTCGGATCACGTGTCTCGGGGTGTTTAAATCTCCCGAGGGGAGGCGGCTCTGGGGCCGGGGAGCCTAGAGCAAGTCCGCAGTGACGTGTCCGTGTCCTGCTCTGAGAGCCCAGGATGACTGTGTCTGGTGTAGGAAGCCTCCTCAATGACTTGCCCCCCACCTTCTCCAAATTCGTGGACCACCAGGTCACTCACATGCAGCCGAGGGCACTGTCACCTCTCTGCCCTGTAGCCATCACTTAGCACGTTCCCGTGTCTTAAAAACACGGACGTGCGACTCATTTCTAGAACCACGTGACGACTTTCTCGGGTTATGTCACGGACGCGTGTCCCCTCAGAACAGGAATCTTCTCCAGGCTGTGGTGACGTCCTCCCGTTCTTCATGCCCGGCCGAACGCGCGGTCGTGCTGCTGGTTAGACTTGTCTGGGCTCTTCCTTCCTGACCTTTGCCGCGCCGGCCCCCCTGCTGTGTGCCCACGAGGGGGGGGGCGTGGGGGGCAAGCGGGGGCAGGGCGGGTGGCCCGGGCCTCATGCAGTCCTCCCCTCGTCCTGCACCAGACTCGAGCTCCTCTCTGTGGCGTCCCCTCGCAGCTTTCCCCGCAGACAGACCCAGAGCCTCTTTGGGTGATGAAACAGGAGCGGCGGCTCTTGGACCCTGTGCGAGCTGGCAAACCTCCATTTTCGGAGGCATCGTGGCCGCCGGTGGGGAAGGGCCCACGAATGGGCTCACACGTGAGGTCGGGCAGCTGCTCAGGGATCGGGGTGGGTGGGTGTGCTTGGGGGAAGGGGCAGAGGGGCTGAGGGCTCACCCCAAGCCCTGGCCTGGGGCGGGGAGGGGCTCCCTGCTCTGGGGACTTGTCCCTGGGTGAGCGACAGCCCCAGTGTTAGTACCGGGCGTCTGAACAACCTGGGACACCCCCCCTCGAAGTCCCAGAAAAACTGGGACAGCTGGTCACCCAGGATTTAGGTGACTCATCCGGAGTGGGGAGGGCGCGGGGGCCGGAAGCTGATCTCCTTACTTATGTCGTGGATTGAGAACTCCTGGGACAGGTTGAAAGTATGTATAAACCTCACATTTCCGTCTTCTTGTACAGACACACACCCATACACCAGCCTTCACAGGTGCGCTGCTGTAACTATCCCAGTGGCGCTGGGGAGGGGTTTCAGGAGAGTTGTTTTTGCTCAGGCTTAGCCGGAACCTTCCGGAACCTTCACAGGAGCTGCATGGCTGTGATGGGCCACACGACAGGGAGCTCCGTGCCTGCAGCCGGGAAGGGGGGGTGACCGGGAGAGGTGCTGGTTACCCCACCTCACACGTTGGG
Source organism: Taxidea taxus jeffersonii (assembly GCA_003697995.1). Classification (NCBI taxonomy): domain Eukaryota; kingdom Metazoa; phylum Chordata; class Mammalia; order Carnivora; family Mustelidae; genus Taxidea; species Taxidea taxus. Next base: position 15,874 of record RCUC01152116.1, read on the forward strand.
TTTGTGCACCTACGGACAGACCACTCTTAAGGACAGAGGTGGTGGGAACCTCTCGGGGAACAGGGCCTACCGGAGCCCAGCGCTGGGCCTAGTTCAGCAGAGGCCCCCGACTCTGGGAGCCACACCAGCCAGGGTCCTCCTGCCGTCTGGGAGCCTGGTTCGGCTGAACGAGGACACCTTTGAGCTCAGCAGGGATCGTGTGATGAAATATTTTAATATGCAGCTGACCTTCTGCTGGGAGCTTGGTAATTAGCCCTTCTGAAAAATCAGTGCACTCCAGAATTTTAGCAAGATGGAAATGTTAATTAAGAAAGCAAAATTTCAAACTCCTTATAACATCGGGAGACATTCCAGCAGCACAATATGACTTGGTGTTCTGCAGATGGGACTTGGGGGAGGCTTAATGGGATGGTGTCGGGGTGGGGGTCCCCGCTGCCTTCCTGGGAGCCAGCACGCTGTGGCGGCTGGAAGGGACCAGCGTTACCATGATGCATGTTAAATCTGGAGGCTGTCGCTTCTGAAACCTTTTAGGGAAGCTCAGGACCACCCTTCCTCAAAGACCCCTGAGAGGTAGAACGTAACTCAAGAGAAAAATGAAGAGCAGAGACAACAATTCTCCAGTAAAACTATGGCAAGGAGAAAAGGATGGTGAGTAGCTGTGCCTCCCCCCACCCCACTGAACCTTTAATTAATTAATGAGGTGAGATCCAGCTGCTACTCCAGAATCATAAATTAGGATTGGAAAACCCAAGTTCTCAAAGTCCTAGAGAATGACCCCACACATTTTGGTGCCTCTTGACACCCCACCCCCAATTTTACAAGATGATTTCCTCCCAAGCAACAGAGTTTTATGCACCTGAGGTTGGGACCTGGGAAGACAGTGGGTCACACAGGTGAGGGACGCCACTAACACGGACCGTAACAAAACACCGTCGTTTGCTGAGTGCTGACGGTGTCCCTGATGGGATTGCCGCTGTGTGATTTAACTACATGTGGTTCCTCAGATTCTCCCAATAATCGCGCAAAATAGGAATCTTCATCGTTTTTGATTTGTGGGTGAGGAAATTGACTCTGAAGGTTCAAGGTCAAGAAGAGCTAATGGGGTTGTCTGGCTCCAAAGTCCATGCTTTTACGCCTTGTAATTTTCTCACCGTTTGAGCAAAATTTATTTGAGCTTTGGCCCAGATTCAAGACACCATTAGATTTCTCCTTCCACATCAGTGGCCAAGGAAGGGAACGGACATTTACACATCGGGTGAGCTTGCCCACGAGCTGTTTCTGTGACCTTCACAACACCCCTTCGAGGTCTTTCTACCCTGTTTATGAATGCAGACCTGGAGGCTGAGGAGGGTCACGGGCATCATACGACCCTGTGAGGGGGTGGGACCGGGTCTCAGTCCAGCTCGGGCTGGTAACCCTGGGTTCTTTCCACTGTAGGAATGCTTCCCAGAGGCTGGCCAACCACCAAGCACCTTGGTGGGACTGGACCATGTGGGGGCATCACTGCTACTCTAATTTATTTTTTCCAATCAATTTCCTCTTTATGTAAACAAGTCGCATTTATAAAGGAAATTCTGTATCTCTAGTGTATACGCAACACTGGTATTCTTAGCCGTGAAGACCAGGCGAACACAAACATCAAAAAAAGCCAACATTGGGGCACCTGGGTGGCTCAGTGGGTTAAAGCCTCTGCCTTCGGCTCGGGTCATGGTCTCAGGGTCCTGGGATCGAGCCCCGCATCGGGCCCTCTGCTCAGCAGGGAGCCTGCTTCCTCCTCTCTCTTTGCCTGCTTCTCTGCCTACTTGTGATCTCTGTCTACCAAACAAATAAATAAAATCTTAAAAAAAAATTAAAAAAAAAAAGCCAACATTATTGCTAATTCCATCCGGGACAACAGAAAGCTCCAGACCCAAAGCGCATGTGTACTCTCTGTTAGGAAGGGAGGTCAGCAAGAACTAGGAGCTATCCGAGATGGGCCCTCGTCTGTCCAGCAGAGCTAGATGAGAACTGAATCCAGACCACTCTCCTTACTAACGACCTACCCCATCCCTTCAGGGGGCTCACATAGCCCCTAAAACCATGTCCCAGACCTTCCGCTGAACACGCGTTGCCTTGGGTCAGCACTGAGGGGTCTCTGCCCCGGTGATGTGCAGAGACACGGACTCAGGAGAGCGTCATGCTCGCCCCTAACACTTCCAAATCACTTGTCACACGAGACCCTAAGAAAGCCCTGCTGGTAGGACCGCTTCCCCACTTCCCACGGGCTGAGACAGCTCCCCACGGGCACCCGGAGCTCCAGTGCCGTGAGGTCCCTGTGGCACCATGGACACCGTCCATGTTTCCTTCAGGTCGTGATGAAAAGAGTCACCATGAGTCCATGGGAGGAGGGTGATGTCTATAGGATGAGCCCTGGATGAACCCCCGGGCAGGCGTGACTTTTCCAGGATGCTTTTTACCACTCACTGTGGTCCTATGGACGGACTTGTTGTCTATAAGGACAGCCAACTGTTCCTAAGGCTAATGGTTGTTAAAAGGCAGCTCGACAAAGCTCGCGGAGGGCTCCTTCTCAGGAGAAGAAAACTCCAGATGCGTGTTTCTTAAACTGAGTGGCAATAAGCAAGGACTTTTTAAAGGGCTTTTACGCTTCCTGTGTTCATTTCGATACAACTCTTCATCACTTACTGTGAAATCTTCTCAACCACCTGAATGCCTAGTAGGCAAATACTACCATCATGTCTAGTCCCTGGGTCTGTGATCACGAGCACACCGCTGCCGAGTGCCACCATGCTGACTGCTGTGGGCCGGTGGGGAGAGGACCCGGGCGAATCTGATGACGTAAATAAATGCTACATTCCTGCCAAGTGACGTGACGTATCAGCGCTGTGTTAGTCCACAGTTGGTTTCTCAACATGTCAAAGAAAGAGAAATCACAGGAAACGCATTCCCGAGATGGCAGCCCAGGGTGAAAAATGAAGGCCTTGCTCGGGAGGAGGCTGTGCCATGGCCCGGTCTCAACTGCCACACGCACAGTTTTGTTACAACTCCAGCCCCGAAGACCGACATTACTGTGTGTGGTTGGCTGGTTGTGTCGGTTTGTGGGCGTTCATGATAAATGACACTAGGCATTGAAGCTGGAGGAGCTCATCTCTAGTTTTGTGTTCGCCCTTGGGTAAGTACCACTTCAGTGAAGTCATCGAAGTCAAATTCACCAACGTGACTTATTGTATCAGTGGATCAATTGTATTCATGAACTCAGATGCAAAACTCCTACAACACAGTAGTTTTAAAAGTGCGGCAAAATACACATGTAGAGAAGAAAAGACATCATCACTCCTGGTAACCTCAGGCTGGTTTCCTGCGGATCTGTACAGCATTCCCGTTGGCGGATGAGAGGACGAAACCACATGATCGTCTCGGGCAAAGTGGAAAACACACTGAGTTCAAAATCCATTCCAGTTGAGAAAATCAGAACACAAAACGCAACAGTAGGAGCAAAGACAAACAAAGGAGCAAAGGAAATCTCCGAGCAATCCGGAAATAACAGTGACCTTCCTCAAGCCGGCTAAGCCCATCCACCAAATAGCCTGCAGCCTCGTCACGCTAAACAGGGAACCCCAGAAGCATTTTGTGTTTGGACAGACACGAGATGCCGATTGGGTCCCCGCGGTTCCCTCCTAGCCCACTGATACCAGCAGTCCCAGAGAGCACAGGACGTCCGGTGGGGAACAGGAGCCCAGCACAGGACGAAAGAGGAACATTGGAATCGGTGGTCATTTGGAGGGGATACGGTTGTCTAAATCCATAATCCAAAAGAAGCCATAAATAGATGATTGGAATTAAAGGAGGCTAGCGAGGCTGTTGGACACAGAATCAACATGGGAAGTGAAACTGTGGTTCTACTCACCAGCAAATATAAATTAGAAAAGTCACATCTGAAAAAACAAAACATAAAACAGTTCCAAAAGTATCCAATACCTAGGAACACATTTAAGTGAGACATGTGGAAACAATTTATGGAGAAAATTATAAAATTTTAGTAAGAGACATTTTCATTTTTTTGAAAAAGTAAAAAAATTGGTTACTATACCATGTATGGGAAAATTCAGTAAGCTGAAGTTTATAAATTCTCTCTCAGCTGGGGTAGAAGCTTAATGTAATTCCAACTAATCGTCTAAAAGTGGTTTTTTTTTTTTAAGATTTTTTTGTTGCTGTTTATTTGACAGGCAGAGATCACAAGTAGGCAGAGAGAGGAGGAATCAGGCTCCCTGCTGGGCAGAGAGCCCGATGCGGGGCTCGATCCCAGAACCCTGGAATCAGGGCCTGAGCCAAAGGCAGAGGCTTTAACCCACTGAGCCACCCAGGCACCCCTAAAAGTGTGTGTGTGTGTTTTAAAAACATTTCTTTATTTTTATTTTGAGATAGAGAGAGGGCACTGGAGCACAGGACGGCCAGAGGGAGAGGGAGAGAGAGAATTCCAAGCAGACTCCCTGCCGAGCTCAGATTTGACACGGGGCTCGATCTCACGACCCTGAGATTAAGACCTGAGCTGAAATCATCAGTGAGACATTCACCTGAGAGCCCTCCAGACGCCCCTCTCCAAAAGTATTTTTGAAAGAACTGAATTTATTTTAAATTCTGTGTGTGTGTTTTGTGCACATGTGTGTGTGCACACGTGCGCGCGCGCACACACACACACACACACACACACACACTCTTGCACACGAAGTGCTAAAGACAGCCGGGATATTTCCCCAGAACATGCTCGGGGACTGGACGCACCAAGGCACAGTATAGAAGACATGAATACCCATGGTGCAGCCCACTCCGCATCCTGCCTGCTGTCAAGGTGTCATGGTGGGGGCTGCTTCGGCTCCACCGACAGGGGTAAGGTCAGCTGGGGCAGAGGGTCTGACAGCAAGCCCCCCCCAAGTTCATAAATGGCAGCGGCGTCCTGAAAGGCCAGTAAGGAAGGGCTCGTTTGTTTCAACAAGTGGTTCTGGGACAGTCAGTTATTCCTGGGGGACAACAACTGTAAGTATGTTTCTCCTTTCATACCCCCAAACCAAAGATGTAATTGTGAAGACGAAATTATAAAAAAACGTTAGGACATAAGGTAGGAGGCTATCTTTACGTCCTCTGGGTGGGAAAGAACTTAAAGAACTTAAAGAGACATAAGAAACGCAAGCCAGGAAGGAATGAATTTGATTTCCGTGAAATCGCCATCTTTTCCTGCCAGAGCCTGTCGACGCAGAGGTGAAAGACAGGTTATAAAATGAAAGAAAATATTGGCAATGATAAAGTGGACAGATAATTGGAATTCAAAATATATAAAGAAATTGTACACATCAGTAAGAAAGGCACAAACAAGCCCAAAGAAAACAGGTGAGAGACACAGAGCGGTGATCACTGAAGAGGTGACACGAGTGACATGACTTATGAAGCATATAACCTCGCCGGGAGCCACACACACGCCGGTAGAAGCCCAGAGAGACGCTGGCAAGTGCACAGAGGCGGCACAGAAACTTAACCAACTGGAAGTAAGCAGCGCGGGCGTAGCCAGGAGACCTGCAAAGGCGTTAGGACGCATTTGCACAAGGAGAAAGACTCAGCCAGGGCCCCTGTATCAACATCCACACCCAGGAAAACAGCGTTGGGTGCGAAACTTGAGCGACACGATAAACAACATGTGGCAAGTTTCGTGGAGGTGAAACCCAAGCGGCACGCTATTCGGAGACCCGCCAATAAAGCAGCAGGGAAGCCTAAGGGAAATTCAGTCCTGGTTCGTCTGGTGTGGTGGGGACCAGAAAGGGGGCCCCAGTGCCACGCAGCCCTGCTCACGTGCCACATGTCATGCCGAGTGGAAGGTACGAGTTTTACTTCACTCTCTTCTTTCTTTTATTTTATTGTCTTATGTTTGTACTTCCTGTGTGTTCTTTTTTTAAGGATTTTACTTGACATAGAGAGAGTGCAAGCAGGGGGAGGGGCAGAGGGAGACGGAGAAGCAGACGTCCCCCTGAGCAGGGAAGCGGATGTGGGACTCGATCCCAGGACCCTGAGATCAGGACCCGAGCTGAAGGTAGATGCTTAACAGACTGAGCCTCCCAGGCGTCCCTGTATTTCATGTGTATCCCCCAAAGAGTATTTCATTAACCTACAAAAATGCATCTGAAACAGAAAGGTACATGCACAAAGGTAAAATCAAATGCTGTCACCCCCTGGGGAAGGGGACACACACGGTCTCCTGTTGTCCTGCTCCAAAGAGCTCTGAACACTCCAACGTGAGTTGTGTCCTAGCCGACTAAGGATCTGCTCTCTCGCAGGAGGAACATTTTATTCCATTTGGGGCTCGCTTATGGAACCTGCAGAGATTCTGGATGGAAATGTCAGAGGGGGGTCAATTTGTCATTTTGTTTCAGGACGCTCGTAGGGACGAGGCAAGGGCGTCAGATAATTACATCAGAGGCTGTGTCAGGAGACTGTTGGTTTCTAGATGTTGCGCAAAAGGTTCTCCTGGGCACCTGGGATATGAATCTCGTCATTCACGGTAGCAATAACAATTGTATCTGCAAGCACTTACCAGATTTCCAGAGACTCTTCATAGACATGAGCTTGTCTGGTCTTGAGAGGAGTCATTCTGGATTCTCAGCGGAGGACCCGGAGCCCAGACAGCTCAGCACAAAACAGAAGCAGGGCACCAAGACTTAGTTCTGATACCATCACTTGTGATCTTGGGCACAAAATAACGCGCATCTTCTGAACTTCTATTTCTCACTGCTGCATGGTGATACAGTGAACGAAAACGCCTTATACGTGAAACACCTCGCCTGGCCCACTGGGAGCCCTAAGGAGGGGGTCGCTGTGTCCTTCGGTCCTATGTCCCAGCCGATGGAGCCACGCGGGGACAGCCCAGTGCCTCCATTCCTCCAGGCTGTGCTTCTAGTGTACGTTACTGCTCGTAGGTTGGATTGGAGACCATCACACGGAAAGTGGTTACTGTGTGGAACATCTACATCCATACGGACAAGGACCCCTCGCCCACAGTGAGAAGGGAAAGAAAACAAACCAGTTTTGGGACATCCTGATGTTAACTTTGCACAGCACCGGGGGACCAGGAGCGTGGCAAACCGCGAGGCAGTTAGCGACCTCTAGGTCTGATGGGGTCCGGCTGCCTCTTGGAAGAGACGGTGTCGCTGGAAATGTCCTATTGGCGGGCAATGTCCGTGTAACACACTCCTTTGTTACAGGCCTGCAGGCTCAAGACGCAGCCTCGGTAATCCCACCGATTCTTGGTTTTGCCATGAAGTTCGAACGTGGCCATGAGGCTTCCCAGTTTATATACAAGCCCACCCAGTCCCCTCCTGCCTGCATCTGGGCCCCTGGCTCACATCTGGCTCACATCTGGCTGCACAGGACAGGCTCCTGGGAGCTCTCCCACAGCCGGACGCCCCAGCCCCACCAGGTCTCAACACACGGGAACCTCTGGGCGTGACGCCCACGTGCGGGTCCTTACAGAGTTACCGTAGCGGAGCTGAGAAGTGCTCCTCTTAACCAGCATCTACGCCAGAGCCCTTTTGTTCCATTAAATGTCTATCAGGCTGTTGAGCTCTTAGCCAGTAAAATTCAGACTTATGGGAAGAAAGGACTGACAACGGCCACTTCACTGGGAAACCACGGTTAGGCTGACGGCGGTGAAAGGCAGCCCCAGCTGCTTGGCGGGCTGGGTTCGGACACTGATTTCCAGCCAGACACGGTTCATCAGGGACGCGGGGAGATGCCCGCGCTGCACGGGAGCTAGTGGAGGGGCCGCAGCGAGGCTGCAGCCAGCGACCTCAGTCTACAATAGAGAGTCTGCTTTCCCGCTGACTCGTTCATTTATTCTTTTATTAATCTGTACTTTCTGGGAGGAAGAGTTTGGAGTCAGCTAATCTTATAACGCAGAACACAGGAAATTTAAAAGACGGAATTCACTGAGCGACCATGAGCCTTGTCCTGGGGTGATCAGATTTACAGGAATTTGTGACTTGAGGGGACATTTCAGTTATCCAGGTTCCATTAAATATTCACACTTCTCAGTTAACTTAAAAGACACAAGCGCTCCCGTGGCTATGGAGAAAATAAGCCTAATGACATAAATGCGTGTTTACGCTACTTCTTTGAAAATCTGGGGGTTGATCGGAGTTTGGCTGAGCCTGGGCTTGAAGGTGACGTCACGGGTGATCACGGAGGCCGAGAAGGTCCGGAGCGAAGGGGGCTCTGCCACGGGTTACGGCCCAGGAAGGAAGGTC
>RCUC01152117.1:0-35755 GCA_003697995.1 Taxidea taxus jeffersonii
AGGCCAGAAACAAGAAAAGGATATTCACTCTCACTACTTTTATTCAACATAGTACTAGAAGTCCTAGGCACAGCAATCAGACAACAAAAAGAAAAAAAAGGCATCCAAGTCAGTAAGTAAGCAGTAAAGCTTTCCCTATTTGCAGATGACATGATACTACATAAAGAAAATCTGAAAGATTCCACCAAAAAACTGCTAAATGAATTTAGCAAAGTCACAGGATATAAAAATCAATGTGCAGAAATCTATTACACTTCTATAAACCAATAATGAAACTGCAGCAAAAGAAATTAAGAAAACAATTCCATTTACAACTGCACCAAAAAGAATCAGATACCCAGGAATAAACCTAGCCAAAGAAGTGAAAGACCCGTACTCTGAAAACTACAAAACACTGATGAAAGAAATTGAAGATGACACAAAGAAATGGGAAGACATTCCATTCTCATGGATTAAAAGAACAAATCTTGTTAAAATGTCTATACTACCCAGAGCAATCTATACAAATCCCTATCAAAATAGTAACATCATTTTTCTCCGAACTAGAACAACAATTCTAAAATTTGCATGGAACCACAAAAGATCCCAAATAGCCAAAGCAATCTTGAAAAAGCAAAGCAAAGCTGGAGGCATCACAATTCTGGACTTCAAGTTAAATTAAAGCTGCAGTAATTGAAACTGTATGGTACTGGCACAAAAACAGACACACATATCAATGGAACAGAATAGAAAACCCAGAAATGAATCTACCTACCCACCATTTATAATGGTCAATATAAATTGACCATGAATATGGTCAATTAATCTTCAACAAAGCAGGAAAGAATATCTAATGGGAAAAATCTCCTTTGTTGGCAAAACTGGACAGCACCACATAGAAGAAAGAAACTGGACCATGTTTTATACACAAAAATAAATTCAAAGTGAAATAAAGATCTAAATGTGAGACCAGAAACCACAAAAATCCTAGAAGAGAACACACACAGTTACTTCTATGACATGGGCTGTAGCAACCTCTTCCTATGTCTTCTAAGGCAAGGGAAACAAAAGCAAAAATAAACCACTGGGACTACTTTAAAACAAAAAGTTTCTGCACAGCAAAGGAAACAATCAACAAAACTAAAAGACAACTTATGGAATGGGAGAAGATATTTGCAAATGACATATCCAATAAAGGGTTAGTATCCAAATTACATAAAGAACTGATAAAACTCAACAACCAAAAACCAAATAATCCAATTAAAACATGGGCAGAAGATATGAACAGACATTTCTCCAAAGACACACAAGATGGCCAACAGACACATGAAAAGACGCTCATCATCACCTATCATCAGGGAATGCAAATCAAACCTATAATGAGATATCACCTCATACCTGTCAGAATGGCTAAAATCAACAGCACAAGAAACAACAGGTGTTGGCAAGGATGTGGAGAAAAAGGAACACTTATACACTATTGGTGGGAATGCAAGCTGGCGCAGCCACTGTGAAAAACAGTATGGAGGTTCCACCAAAGTTAAAAATACAACTACCCTATAATCTAGCAATTGCACTACCGGGTATTTATCAAAGAATACAAAAACACTAATTCAAAGGGATACATGTACTTCTGTGTTCACAGCAGCACTATTTACAATAACCAAATTATGGAAGCAGCCTAAGTGTCCACTGATTAATGAGTGGATAAAGATATGGGGTGTGTGTGTATGTGTGTGTATGTAAATAATGCTAAGCAAAATAAGTCAGTCAGAGAAAGACAAATATCATACGGTTTTACTCATATGTGGAATTTAAGAAACAAATGATCAAAGGGGAAAAAAGACAGAGAGAGAGACAAATCATAAAACAAACTCTTAGAGCACCTGGGTGGCTCAGTCAGTTGGGTACCCAACTCTTGTTTGGGTTTGGGTCATAATCTCATGGGTCCTGAGATCAAGCCCTGCTTTGGGCTCTACGCTCAGTGTAGAGTCTGCTCGAGATTCTCTCCCTCTTTCTCTGCCCCCGCCCTATATATGCTCTTTCTCTCTCTCTCTCAAATAAATAAAAAAACAAAATCTTAAAAAAAAAAAAAAGAAACAGACTCTCAAGTATAGAGGACAAACTGAGGATTACCAGAGGGGAGGTGATGGGGGTGGGGGGAAAATGGGTGAAATAGTCCATGGGGATTAAGGAGTACACTTGTCATGATGAGCACAGCTGCTGAATAGAAGTACCAAATTACTACGTTGTACACCCAAAACTAGTATAACATTATATATTAACTAACTGGAATTAAAATAAAAACTTAAAAAAAAAAAAGCAACTAGGATGTGCACAGCCTAATTCTCTTTGTTCACCCAGCTTACACAGTAAATTACATGGGATCACATACTCCATAGAGTAATAGTTATTTGACTAAAAATAAACCAGAGAAAATATTTCTCATTTGAGATTATTCATTGTTACTGAAGTACAGCAAATTATTATTCCTAAGGAGGAGCTATTTCTAATTCATTTTTTTTGCCTCCAAAGGGAGTTTTTTAAATTTTTAAAATTCATTTATTTGTCAGAGAGAGAGAGAACGCAAGCAGGGATAGCTGCAGGCAGAGGGAGAAGCAAGCTCCCTGCTGAGGAAGGAGCCTGATGCAGGACTTGATCCCAGGACCCTGGGATCATGCCTGAGCCGAAGGCAGACGCTTAACCGACTGAGCCACCCAGGCGCCCTGAGCTATTTCTAATTCTATTGCCCCAACTTTAAAACTGGAATAGAAGGAATCAACACAGGTAGTGCCTGGGTGGAGTGAGGCACACACAGAAGGCCCCTAATCTCCCTTTTCCCTCCTTTCCAGTCACATGGACACGGGTGGGCCTAGGGGCTGTCTGAACTATTTAAAAGAGCTTGGAAAACTGGAGTTCTTTGTAATGTTATCCAATGTAATGAAGTGTTATTGGCATTTTTATTCTCTTACAATAAATACTCTTTCAATGTTAAAAGTACTGCAGAAATCCATAAAAAGAAACAGTGTGTAAAGGTAAAGAAATGACACACAACCTCATCTTAATTAAGGAAATGCAGATACCATTTTTGTCTTACCTATCATATTGTCAAAAGTTTAAAAGTCTGATAATAGCACCTTTGGTGTAAGTGTGGAAAAACAGGCAATTACTTACATATGGGTGTATGAACAGATGTAATCTTTCTGGAAAGAGAGCTCACAGTATTTGTCAAAGTGATGTAAGATTGCAGCTTTAGTGCTATCTACCCTAGGGATATACTTTCAAAATGATGCCAAGAACATATGCACCATGACTTTCACCATAGTATTTACATTAACAATACAGTGAAAACAGCATAAGTATCCACCGATAAGGGACCCAATAACTGTACAACCAAACAATGGGTTATTAGGTGGCTACTTAAAAAGAATGGCAGGTCTGTATATACTTATATAGGAAGATCAAGACATATTAGCTGGAAAAGGCTTATCCAGATCATATATAATATGATCTTTTTTTACTTTGTTAATTTTGTTTTAAAGGATATACACAAAGTCACTTTTCCTAAATTTAATGTCTATGTGGAAGGCCTGTACAATGTTTTGGTTACATTTCTCTGCTCCTTTTCATAGCAAAACTCCATCAAAAAGATGTCTCCATCTTCTGTTCTACAGTTCATTTCCTATTACTTCTTTGGTCTGCTAAAGAAGAGAACTTGATTGATTACTGATCATTCATCAGTGATCTCCATGTTGCCAAATCTAATAGCCATTTCTCTGTTCCCAATTTACTTGCCTTCTCTGTATCATTTAACAATTAACTACTCTTTACTTCTCGAAACATTCACCTCCATGTGAATTTCTAAATTTTGAGGTCCTGCATCTTATTATCATTTCTAACTTGAATGGTCCCTCAATAACCTCATTTTTTAGTCTCAAACTGGACTCCCCTGGTTTTCTCTGACTCAGTAAATGGCACCACACACAGGGCGTACTTATGGCCAGAACCCTGAAGATTCACCTTTGCTTCCGGCCACTCCTGGACTCTCTATATCTCATCCACTAAGAAATCCTACAGATTCTTGGGGCGCCTGGGCAGCTCAGTTGGTTAAGCATCTCACTCCTGATGTCAGCTCAGGTTACGACCTGAGGATCATGGGATCCAGCCCCTCGTGGTCATGGGGCTCTGTGCTCAGCAGGGAGTCTTCTTGAGATCCTCTCTCTCCCTCTGCCCCTTCCCTGCCATGCACTCACTTTCTCTCACATAAATAAATAAATCTTAAAAGAAAAAAAAAAAAAAAAGAACTCCACAGATTCTCTTCAACACTCTCCTCTGCCCCAGGACAAAATAGCACATGTGGCCACTTCAAATTCCGTTAAGGTTGACAATGTGCTGGCCATGAGATTCTGTTCTCCATTTTTAAAGTTACTTGTGCATTTTGTCCTGATAATTTGTAAGGTCTGACTCCTTCTTTTGATCTGTAATATGATATAGTATAAATTAAATCACTCTATAAAACAGCATTCATATTCTTATCTGCCTGTAACTTTCTAAAACCAGCTGCGTCAAGGAGCCCTTCACCTCATGGCAATTATTGACAAAGTCTCTTACCCTCTTCTTCCCAGGTTCAGAAGCACGAGTGTCATAATCATCAGGGAGCTGAAGATAATCCTCCATTCTGCTGGCAATTGCCTCCCAGTCACGTTTCCTTTTAGTACCAGTTCTCAAGCCATCCAACTTGTCTGAGGGACAAACACAGAGCCGCAGCATTAAGGAGGAGTGTGGGTTTGCGCACAACACACAAACAAAGGAAAAGAAGTCTGGAACACTGTCAGAGGGCAGAGCCACATTTTTGAGAGCAGCATCACTTGCAGATCCAAACTATCTTCTTGGCCGAGGTAACAGTTCTGGGCAATTTCCATTGTTTATCTGGTGTTCACACTGGCAGGCATTACATTACAAAGTTGGTTTAAGTAACAAACACGGGCAGGGCAAGAAAAGTCACTTGTCTCCTGGCCTCCCACCCCACCAAATCACACTTCAGCTCTTGTGTTCTGAAGGAAAATGCGGAGACGGGTTTTTCTAAAAGCTATTTCTTCCACTCTTTTTTTTTTTTTCCTTTAACGCAATATTAACACCACCCATGTGGTCTGTAATCATGTGTGATACCGTGTCTTATGAAAAGTAGTAGGTAGTACCAACAACTTAATGAGCCAAGCTAACGTTTAAAAAGGTTTTAGATTAATAATTCCTTGGGATTTTGACCAGTGTGCAAGGATTCCCCATGAGTTAATGTTTCTGAGTAAGCTGATTGTACAAATCACCACATTCTTTGGTTATGCTGTGAAGTCCTACTGACCATTCTGAGGCTAAGAGTTAGTCAGCCAAAGGGACCAGATCTAAATTTTCTTTCTGAATCCTCAATCTGAGAGGCCTAGGCTTCCCAAAGGCCCCAAACTGTAACCAATTAAAAGAAGAGAGACTGAGGATTCAGAAATTCTGAGACATAAGTTTAGATGTCTTCAAGAACACGCGATGAAGATGTGTAGTCATTTTTAATTGGTTATTAACACTGATTTTGAATTCCCTATGTGAAATATTATGAGTTATATATATTTTTAGCTACATCGAAGTACTAAACTCTTGAATCATCTGTGATTACATACACACATTATTATTAAGCAAGTCAATAAAAGAAAACCTAAAACGTCAGAAATACACAATAACCACACTTCATTAAACTCCATAAGGGGTGCAGAGTGTATATATGATAAAAAATCTGTTAGGCACCAAGTTGGAGAGAACTTGATATGAAAAGGAAAATACAATGGAAGCAGTGGCAGGAACAGAGGGTGAGTTTATGCTTCAAATGTAAAAGATTCACACACAACTAACTGTACCACACCATACAGGCTTAAAAAAACCAGTAAGATTTTGCATACTTGGCAAAGCTTTTATTTCCTAAAACCCTCCCCCATAAAAGCAGTATTACTGAAAAATCTGCAAGCAAACTACAGCACTTTACAAAACTCAATAAATTTTTATCATATCACTTTGGAAAAACTTTTAACATGAATGAGTTCAACAGAAATGGTTTCCTGATCTTGTCTGTAAATCACATGCTGTACCAAATGGCTCTATCTTCATGTGTATGACAGGCCGTAGTATACAAATTCTTAAAGAAGTGATCCCTTGATTGCTCAGGGACACAGAGTATGGTATTAGAAAACCAATGAAGTCCCACAAACAATAAAACTGTTCTAGTTCAACAGTATACAATATTACTAGAAGAGTAGGAAGCTCTAACACACTTAGTAAATAAACCTCAGACGATTTCCAAACTTAAGATTAACTTTGACATTAACATGCTTCAAAGGAAAAAAAAAAACTCATATCTGAATTCCAAGAATAGAGCATGGCCAAGGCAGCAATGCAGAAGGGCAAGGGTGAAAACTGCAAGAACGCTTCCTCAGACACCGGGTATGTGACAGGAGTTACAGACCAGGAGTCCCATATTTGCAACACGGAAGATCAGAAGAGCATGTACTTCTAGTCTGAACACCTTTGTTTGTAATGTTTAATTGGAAATTTCATTGTGCACAGCATGTTTAAAGCTTCCTTCTTGGGGATGAAGAAAGGTTCATACCTCTTCCACATGGCATCCTGGAAACCCAAACACACAGATGTATGGCATAAGGTGAGGGAAGAGGAATCTGGGGTGTTAAGTACAGAAGACAGCTGGTGTCCCATACACCCATACTAATGACTTTCAGAGGTCTGAATTTCAAAAGATGAAGTTTTAAGATGAAGATGAAGGTCTAAACATCCAACTTGGCAGGTCACAGAATTTTCCCACATCTTCAGAACAGTAAATATTATATAGCACAACAGAAAATTTTTGTAGATACGTCTATGCATTTTCTAAATATAAATGGTGTTTCTGAAAATTCGTCCATGGTAAACATACGAGGGTTATGTGCCTATATGAATAAGGGCATTCCAACTGTGAGGAGATGAAACTGCCTGACACGTAGAAGGCTAATACACAATAACTGATAAGCAGAGACAAATGACAGATGAGAAAAGCAAAAGTACTTGGTATGGAGAAACCTATAATAGGATAACACTCTCAGACCTTCTCTCGGTTTCTCACAGTTGGAGAAACCGAAGGCTGTATCGTCGGAATTTAAGTAGCTTCAGTGCTGAATCTGAGTATCTGAGGTGGCATGTAACACCCACCCTTGTATGAGGGTGCCTGTGTCCCAGCTGAGAAGGAGCCAGTCAGGGGTAACAGGAGTGGGCCAGAGGCAGTCGTTATAACTCCACGACACCTGTGCCAGATGCATTTCAGGCCGGTTCTGAATCTAAAATTACGCCACTCCTGCTTTAACACTTAAACATCAGCTGAACGGCATACTGTACCTAATGAACACAGATCAAGAATCCGCAATGAGACTGAACCAGCTGCACGAAAGGTGAACGAGTACTTTCTCATTGGCAGACTCATTTGTGAATCAAAACTCCCCAGGGACAGATGTAGCTCTTCTGGCTCAGTGTGTGACACCGACGAAGCTTAGTATGTTTCCATCTCGCAGGATCATGTTACCCAAAGTAATTTAAGAATGTTGGTAGAGTATTCACAAAAATTAATTGGACCTGGTAATCAATCTACTGAGTTTGTTATGCTAAAGAAAGCACCATAAATAGGTTAATTCTCAGATGAAAAGCCTCATGTTTTAGAGAAGAATCTTTGTCTCATTTGGCTACATGGACCAATCTCCAAGAAGCCAGCACTTTCAAGATGCTCACCCTCAATCTGCCTTCCTCCATGGGTAGATTGGCTCTTAAGGAAACAGAGTGGTGCAAGATGTGAGTCATTATAGGAAACATCACTGTCACTCTTACTAAAACAGCAGCAGCAGCAAACATGGTGAATTTACGTTCTGAATTCTTACTGGACCTGCACTGCCTTTTACTGAAATGGCCTATTTAACAAATCCATTTCTGGAATTAATTGCCTAACAGTCTTTCTTTAAGATGGACTGAATTTGTATAAAATGTATTTTCTGAGAAGCAAATGGTAGACAGGCCAGGATTTTTTCCAAAATCAATACCAAGTTTAATATCATATTTTCTTATTCATCACAGCTAAATTCCATTATCCTTTCTCTTTAGAAATTAGAAAGAAGACTAGAAAATGGACTGGCTCACGTTTAAAAAAGCATTATCATAGATCATATATCACATAATGCCTCTGAATATTATATGCTTAGTTAAAATATTGATCACTTTTACAATCCCCTTGTCTCTTTATTTATGCTCTTTTTGCCCCAAAAGGTAATTGCTATTTAGAGAACCAGAAGAGGGAAATGATCTTGCAGTCTTACAGGTTATTCTCAAAGTACAGTATAGAACTTCAAACAGACTTAATTTAATATCAAAATAAGCAGATCTAAGGCATTATTACTTAGAAAGTAGTTTGTGATTATTATTTTCCCATGTATTTAATTGCACTTGAACATTTATAAATGCTTTAAAAGTTTAGAGGAAGAGATCACTGACAAAGATTTCCCAAAAGAGGGAAGACTAGTTTAAGAATATGTCAGTAAGCACAGATAATTTTCACCTGTCACACATTAAAAAAAAAAAATCCTAGACTTTATATCAAAGCACCTATCCCAATAACGGAGTAATACTAAAGTTTACGGAACTACCTTTTACATAGGACCTAGTGAACATCAACTGCTAACATGATCAGTTTGGGCAAAACAAAGGCAGAAACTTGTGCAACTTGTGTTAAACGCACTCCTCTTACATCAGAAACACAATGTATCCCAAACAGTGAAGCAGCTAAATGACTCAGATTTGTTCTATGAACTTAAGATATTTAGATGGTTACTTCAGTTTTGGAGTAACAGCATGATACTAGAAGAGAAATGCAGAGACCGACAGTTACACTTCATACATTAGAAAGGTCAATCTTCCAGAAAGTCCTTATCTCATTTTTTTAGATTATTTATTAATACACCTTAATCAATGTGATAAATGATTCTCTTTAAGTGAAGTGGACAAAAAAGAAAAGAAAAATGTTTTGCAATTATTACCGTGAAATACTGGAAGAAAATCCCCTGGATATGTTTGATTTTCTACTAGACAGACAACCTCACATTAAGCAACTCCAACTTTTGACTTAGACAGTAATTTTAAACAGTTTACCTTGTAATCTGCCACTAAAAACAAGTTGAAGGTAAGAATCTTATAAAGTAGGCTCCTCAAGAACCTGAATTACATATCTACCTCCCTTCACCCAGAAACTCTACTTACTATACAAGGAAAATAACTGCCTTTTAAGGAATGTTTAAACTTCAGTATTTATTATTACTACTATTATTTCCCAAAGTATTCATAATCAGGTTCAGCTTTGGATTTTGGAAGTGACAGTATTTTATTGCTAAACTCATACTTCTCCTTATTCTAAAATCTTGAAGTGACAGTGAAGGCGATTCTTCTAAATACTCTTCTTTCACTCTGTCACAAGATGAAACTAATTAAACTGAAAGCTAGCGAAATAGACTGAGGATGTAAGGTAGGCCAAAAATCTTGGTTTAAAGCAGAAATTTGGGGAAACTTGTTCTTCTTACAGCAGAAAGATCTATGACCATTACCATCAGGTATCACATATAAAAACAGGAAAAAGGAGATACCCACCTAGCTTGGCCTCAGATGTGTCCATCTCCCATTTGCTTTTCGGAATGTAACCCTAAATCGCACACAGAGAGAAGCTCGAAGGGTTAGAAAGAGACACATACATGCATATCACTGTTGAACTGGAAAAGCATTAAAACTGGGAACGGATTCAGTTTCCACTCACTAGTTTTATATATATATATATATATATATATATGTGTGTGTGTGTATATATATATCTCCTTAGGGAACACACAGTCTCATTATCTCCGAAGAACCTGAATTACTCATTTCACCCAACTCCACTGCCCAGATTTCAGAGTAGTCACTTCAAAATAGTATCATGAAGGCGCTTTGAGGCAGCTACAGTTCGGGACACTCAGTTGTAGTCCGAACAACAGCTGGACAGCAAATATGGTGAGGACGTACGGTCGTTACTGTGCTAGTATTAATACCATTCGGAGTAGCAGAGCGTTTATAATAACTAGCTAGCTTATTTTCTAAGTACAACTGTGGTTCTCATGATGGTACGGTGTTCTTCGAGACAGCTACTTTATATTGCAGTGTAAGTTTCAGTACTTGAAAGAAGAAAACATGGTATCACTGAACACAACTATGAAGTTCCAACTTCATTTAAAAATGACTCAACCCATTCACCAGTTAGATCTTACAAAGGCTGGTTTTTACTGAATCAACGTGAGAGCATTTCTTTTTCATCGGTTGGAACCTAGATTATTATTTTCAATGTCTTTTAAAATGACATTTTCCTAATATACAAAAAACCAGAAATCCCCACAGGCATTTATATTTTATTTAATTAAAAAAAAAACCTGGGTGGTTTATTTCAAACTATGTCCTCTAAGATTTTCAAATTTCCCAATATACCTATTTTACTATATAGTAATCCTTTCTAGTTATTCACCTAGCAAGTGTACGGTTGTGATTCCTCTTCTCCTTTACTTGGACTCTGTTCTCTATTAGATCCTAACATACAGAACTTTAGCATTAGAGCTTATTATATAGAACAGATTCATCACAGGTGTCAGCATCTTCTTTTAAGAATTAGTATCTCTACTCTTAGGAATATTCAAGTTCATGGAACAGACTGACACAAAGGTAGGTTGGAAAGGATGCTGAATGCTTCTTGACAACAGCTGCTGTGTATGAGTACTGGAGCATCATAGTTGTTCCAGGAAACCTACAGGTGTGGCACTTTTCTAGTCTTTAAGCCAGACTCGGAATTCACTTTCACTTATTAGGTAGTACTTCAGGTTATAGATCATACCATCTTTCCCAAATGCATTTCTAGAACAAACCAAGACAAAGCTATGCTGAAGTGATTGGCGCTAAAAGTACTGATGCGATCTGTACAAGTCATGTCTCAGAAATCACCTGAAAACCTTACGCATCACTAGAATAACATATTTGTAGATTCTGAATCATATCTACTAGGTTCACTGAAGTACTAAAGAAGGAAAAATATCATACCAGTGATCCCCCAAAAGGATTCTCTTAACGAAGAAAAGGTTGGATTTTGCCCAGTTGCAGTGATTAGTACAAAGCAGAAAATGCAAAGTTTATTGAGAATTCCGCTAAAATGGTCCAAATGACATGAGACTTGCTCTTAACCCTTTGGTTAAAATTCTCCAAGAATCTTTTACTCTTGGAATAGAACCCAATAGCAGAAGATCTGGATTTGGCATTTTTGAATGGGCTAAGAGAAGTTTTAGAATATAAAGATAAGCAAAATGAGTATATTAATTTCCTCCTGCTGGAACCACCCTGTTCTTCCTTAAAAACTGTATCATCTTCTCACTGGTTGAAATGGTAGGCCACTTGGAAATAAAAGAGATAGTCCAGCAGGGTAGAGTTCTAAGACTTCCTTGCCATGTTTTTTGATGTAATAATAGAGTATTACAGCGTGTTTCACTTTTCAAAATAAATAGTACATTCAATTAAAAGTTCCGAGCTTTGTGCTCGCTTCGGCAGCACATATACTAAAAGTTCCGAGCTTTGACCTATACTTAAACAAGTCAGATGTTACAAACCATATCCTGAACTGAAATCTCCACAAAAGGAAGACGGAGCTTCAGAAAGCTAACATTATAGACTTCTCACATGATCACTTTCTAGTACACACGCTGCAAGCAGCCACAGGTCATTGGCCATATTCCACAACAGCGTGGGCCTTTAAATGCACTTCCTGCCCAAGTTTTAGATCATATATGTCAAAAAACCAACCTAATTAAGAAAAATATTTTGTTTAAAGAAAAAACATACTGAGACTCAAATGCAATTAACTTTAAAGCTTATTTTTTAATCCGCATATGAAATCTAGGAATGTAGAGGTTGACACCATCTCTATGTACACACAGTTTCTTTTCAAAGTCCTCTGTATCACACATGGGTTTGATGGGACCACTCCTTAGAGAGTCTGTATTCGCTAGGGGTAGGAATCAGGGTTCTCACTTTGTACATTTCCAGAAGAGTATGAGAAGCAGCTTTAGCGAGGGCTGATGTATTAAATAAACCAAATAATATTTTGAGTTAAATAAGCAACACTGTTTCAAGACATTGCTAATCTCTGTGCCTCATTAGCAAACACTGAAAAGTAACATAATTCTACAGGCCGCATATTTTTCAATGACAGGGTAAGGCAAACATCTCTACAGAGGTGTGATCAAAAGCATTGACAATAGGTACACGGGAACTTTGAACTCACACTACGGAAGCCTCTAATAAGCCTCAATAAAATGCATTGCCTACACACTCAAATCATTTTCCCCATCACTGAAAAGGATAAAATGCAGAAGAACAAATTCAGCAGTCAGTGGCAACCCTCTGCCTTCTCATTCTAGAAGTTCTTCTGCCTCAGTTGACAGAAGCTCAATTTTGAAATCTCGTAGCAAAGAAGAGACAATTATGCATACGTTGGGTAGGCTGTACCACATATCTGCTGGAATGTAAGAATGCCCTTTCATACGTAATTGATTTTCTTAAAAAGTATACTTCCCTAAAGCCACCCACAAGTAGATGAGTGAGTACAGGGTAAGTTTCTTAGCATTCTTAAAATTTTTATGTAACAATACAGTAGAGGGTTCTTCTGATCAGGGGAAAAAGAAAAAGTATCCAAAAGTCTCCTTGAAGATGATTATGGAAATTTCTACCATTAAGGTGTAAATCAACAGTAGGAATCTGACCATAGATCTGATATTATTAAACCCTTAAAAATTTTAATAGAGACACTTTGTTCAAAGTGGTTGGTCTGTCTCCTACCAGTTCGCTTTCCTCTTCCTCTGCATCTTTCTTTTCTTCCTTCTGTTCTTCAATATTTGCATCAAAATCCTCCATCTCTACCTACACCACCCCAATAACAATTAAAAAAAAAAAAAAAAAGATGAGTTAACATTTAGGAAAACATTGAGTCCCTCAGTGAGATCTGAAACAGCAAAGGTGCCCAAAGTAGGGCAGCACAGAATCACTGTTTCATCCTAATTTTAAAACCCTAAAGTTTGAAACAGAATGATAGTTCTGCCTTTCATTTTCCCAGGATATCCATCTTTATAAATCCCTATGAAGTTGAATATAATAATCTATGCTAAGTTGATGATTACCTGTTTTGAATGCCTGTGATTACTAGGATTTCTCTTCAAAAACTCTAGCAAGTATTTTTCCAATCCAGTTAAACATGTGTATGATTCAAATTTCAAAATGTAAGAAAGGGTATTGTGAAAAGTAAGATGATAGTAGCTTGGCCCAGAATGGTAGCGATGCAAATAGAGAGTAGATGGATTAGATAAGTATTTATAAGGTAAAATTGACAAAACTTGTAGACTGACTACATGCTGGAGGATAAAGCTTAAAGTCTGTATAATACAGGATAAAGAGCAAAAGATAAGAGTAGAGTCAATGTTTCAGCAACCAAGTGATTGGTGGGTCTAATTATTAAGAAAGAGAATACCAGGGACGCCTGGGTGGCTCAGTTGGTTAAGCGGCTGCCTTCAGCTCAGGTCATGATCCCAGTGTCCTGGGATCGAGTCCCACATCGGGCTCCTTGCTCAGCAGGGAGCCTGCTTCTCCCTCTGCCTGTGCCTGCCTCTCTGTCTGCCTGTGCTCGCTTGCTCTCTCTCTAACAAATAAATAAAATCTAAAAAAAAAAAAAGAAAGAAAGAGAATACCAGAAGAGGAACAGGTTTGGATGAATTACATAGTGGACAGGCTGAATTTGAGATGTACTAAAGTAACGTGTTTTTGGTAAAGATTTTGGAAAATAATGTTAGAATTATAAAAATCACCCATAATCCCTCCACTAAGATATAACTAGTGTTAAGACACTGATAAAATTAATTATATTCCTCACAATTTAATATTAAGGGCACATACGTAGCAATCCAAGCTACCAGAAAGATTACCTATATCAAACGTACAGAATGATAAGATCCTAAGATAGAGCCCTAAAGAACTCCAACATTTAGGACTGAGTAGGAAGAAAAGCCATCAAAGGAGACTGAAAGGAATGGCCAGAGACACATGAGGAAAACCAGAAGAAGGTGGACTCGCAGGAGCCAAAAGAAAAATGTTATTAAGAAGGTGGACATGGTCAACAAGTCATATGTGGCTGCAGAATTAGGCAACAGAAGTGAGAATTATCTACTTTCATGGAAATCTTTGCTCAGAATGTATTGGAATGGCCAGGGTAGAAACCAGAGGAAATAGGTAGATGAATGGCACTGGGAGGTAAAAACACATAAAAACACAATGACAACATTAAGTATAGAAAACTCTCATTCACAGGAGTTCAATGCAAACAGAAGTACACAACTGATTAAAAGAGAAAAATCTCGGGATGCCTGGGTGGCTCAGTTGGTTTAGCCGCTGCCTTTGGCTCAGATCATGATCCCAGGGTCCTGGAATCAAGTCCCACATTGGGCTCCTTGCCCTGCTTCTCTCTTGGCCTCTGCCTGCCACTCTGTCTTCTTGTGCATGCTCTCTCTCTGACAAATAAATAAAATCTTTAAAAAAAAAAAAGAAGAGAGAGAAATCTCTCCTTTTCATGATAAAGATTTACTTCCACCAAAGTAAATTCCACCATAGCATTCCTGGTAACGTTTAACTTAAAACGAATCATGTGAAAACAACCAGACAAACCCAAATTGAGGGGTATTCTACAAAACAACTGGCCTATACTCTTCAAAAATTCCTTGTCTTTCCAGAAAATGACATGGCTGAGAAAGTATTTTTTTTAATATTAAAGGATGGGGGGTGCCTGGGTGGCTCAGTGGGTTAAGCCTCTGCCTTCGGCTCAGGTCATGATCTCAGTGTCCTGAGATCGAGATCCGCATCGGGCTCTCTGCTCAGTGGGGAGCCTGCTTCCTCCTCTCTCTCTCTGCCTGCCTCTCCGCCTACTTGTGATCTCTGTCTGTGAAATAAATAAATAAAATAAAATAAAATATATTAAAGGATGGTCTCCTGGATTTTTAAAAATCGCATAAAGCACATTATGGGAACGTTTAGTGAAATGTAAATATGGACCTTATATGAGATAATTCAGGAAACTTAATTCAGGAAATTTGTACTACTTAATAAAGTACTTTATCAATGTTAAATTTCCTGAATTTGATAATTGGGACTTCTGGTTTTGTAAGAGAATGCCCTTGTTCTTGGGAGATACATACTGAAACACTGAATTAGGGGTGAAGGGCTAAGGGTTATGAGGCTTACAACTTAACTCTCAAATAGTTCTACAATCACAGTGATAACAATAGTAGGAATAAGAAGACATAGATATCTATGTCATAGCCATCAAAATCCAAGAGAACACAGGCAGCAACCTCTTTGACCTCAGCCAGAGCAACTTCTTGCTAGACATGTCTCCAAAGGGAAGGGAAACAAAGCCAAAAATGAAGTATTGGGATTTCATCGAGATAAAAAGCTTTTGCAGAGCAAAGGAAACAGTTAACAAAACCAAAAGACAACTAACAGAATGGGAGAAGATATTTGCAAATGTCTTATTAGATAAAGGACTAGTATCCAAAATCTATAAAGAATTTACCAAACTCAACACCCAAAGAACAAATAATCCAGTCAAGAAATGGGCAGAAGACATGAACAGACATTTCTGCAAAGACGACATCCAGATGGCCAACAGGCACCTGAAAACTCCACATCACTCAGCATCAGGGAAATACAAATCAAAACCACAATGAGATACCACCTCACACCAGTCAGAATGGCTAAAATTAACAAGTCAGGAAACACAGATGTTGGCGAGAATGTGGAGAAAAGAGAACCCTCTTACACCGTTGGTGGGAATGCAAACTTCCCAAACTGGTGCAGCCACTATGGAAAACACTATGGAGGTTCCTCAAAAAGTTGAAAATAGAATTACCTTATGAGCCAGCCATTGCACTATTAGGTATTTACCCCAAAGGCACAAATGTAGTGATCCAAAGGGGCACCTGCACCCCAAAACTTATAGCAACAACGTCCTAAAAGAGACAAACTATGGAAAGAGCCCAGATGTCCACTGACAGATGAACGGATAAAGAAGATGTGGTATAATATAAACGATGAAACATCACTCAGTCATAAAGAATGAAATCTTGCCATTTGCAACAACATGGATGGAGTGAGAGGGTATTATGCTAAATGAAATAAGTCAATCAGAGAAAGACAATTATCATATAACTCGTATGTGGAATTTAGAAATAAAACAGAGAAGCATAGGGGAAGTGAGGGAAAAATAAAACAAGATGAAATCAGAGAGTCTTAATCAGAGTTTCCTGTGATTAATCAGAGACTCTTAATCACAAGAATCAAGCTGAGGGTTGCTGAAAGGGAGTGGGGACCTGGGTGATGGGCATTAGGGAGAACACTTGATGGAATGAGCACTGAGTATTATATAAGACTGATGAATCACTGACCTCTACCTCTGAAACTAATAATATACTATATGTTAATTGACTGAATTTAAATGAAAAAAAAAAAGGACATATATATTTATATAAAGAAAAATGTGGCAAAATATTAACAATCAGAAATCTCAGTGAAAGTTGTATAGGTGTTCTTACATGATTCCTGCAACTTTTCTGTAGTCTAAAATTTTTTCCGGATAAAAAAAGGTGCAAAACAAAGGTTCCTTCTGTCCTGGTTTCAAGGCAGAGGACACTCACCTCCTCAATAGCAGCATCTTGCAGCAGAGAACGAATGTCTAGACGCATCATATGACGAGGTGCAGTTTCCCAGTGGTCAGCCATCTATTGAAAGATTCAGAAAGTCAAGTTATCTCAGGAAACTACTCAAAGAAAGACCAACTGAGCATTTAAGACAAATTTAACTAATACTATGAAGTCTAACAGGACAATTCCTGGAAGAAGGCCACACCTTTTTCACTTAGATACAAAGTATAAGAATCATTTGCTAAGAAGGTAGAAAAGATTTTCTGAAAGTAAAGAGGATAAACAAGAACTTCTGGACAACAGTGATCATCCAGACAAAATGAAGCTGAGAATACAACACCTCCTATGTTTCCAAAAATCACCTTATTTATTTCTTTAAGTTTCCTTCCATGAATATTTCTCTTGCCACAAGTCTGGTTATCTGCGCTCATTTCAGCCAAATATACCTAAGAAAGAATGAACAGTGATTAAGCAAACAAATGTAACACTTACATAATAATATAAAGTACTCTACAGCTGTTTTACCTCAAAACCCTTGGTTTTTGCTGCACTCCAAAACTGGTCAAAATGTCTAACTCTGTCATTTATGGCATCCAGGATGATAAAGGGGAAAAAGCCGTCATCCAGAGTCTTTTTGAAAGTTTTGAACATGCTGGTGCGGTAGGTTTCCTCCATCTCAGCTTCGTATTCATATTCCATGACCTAATAAGACATCCCAAAAGAGATACAGAGTTAAAAAAACAAAGAACCATCCTAAACCTCTTCCCTGGTTAGCCTCTGGATAGAGATAATGTTGTAATCTTTCCTTCACACCTAAGTACTAAAGTTTGTGTTCAAAAAAGAGAAACTTTTGTCTTCAAAAAAGCCACAATTACTCTCTGAACACGTTTTCCTCTCAATATTATTAATGAATCAGAGCACAGTCCGAGAGGAATATGCCATACCTTCTTTTTCACTTTCTTTCCAGAATCTGGGTCTTTTTCTTCTTTTTCCACTTCAGTGATGAAGTAATCATCTAAGCTTAGAACTCTAGGTGCAGGTCCTCCAAATTCTACCTCTTTATCCTAAGAATCATATAGTCAAGAAAGTTAAAGAGAATCCAAAGAATAAATTAATGAATGCTCAAACCAAAGCTCCTTCTCATGGCTACATAACATGCAATCTTCTGGTGGTTTCAAATCAAGCAAAGGCAAAAATATTTGTTTAAGCAGAACAAAATGTTTATGGAACAGCATCTCCGACATGGGCCAATAAGAATGAATCAAAGAGGAAATACCAGTATCAATATCATACAAGAAGGAACAAAAGCAACGGATTTTTTGGATTTCCTATACTCACTCGAATAAGTTTTGCAACATGTGTCTTTCCACTGCCAGGCAATCCTCTCATTATAACAACAATCTGAAACATAATGAAAAACCAAAACCATCACTCAAGAGAAGATTTTTTTACAATGATGTCTTATAGTTAAGCGACATACCATTCTCCAGGATACACCATATGATGGGTCATGAAACAAACCTTAATAAATTTGAAAGGACAGAAATAATATAAAGTATGCCTCTGACCACAATGGAATGAAATTAGAAATTAATAGGAGGAAAATTTTGAGAAATTCACAAGTATGTGGAAATTAAACACCATACTCCCAAATAACCAATGGGTCAAGGAAGGCATTTAAACATCAGAAAATACTTTGAGATAAATAAAAATATCAAAACGTATGGGACGCAGCTAAAGCAGTGTTTAAAAGGAAGTTTATAGCCATAAGCGCCTATATAAAGAAGAAAGATCTCAGATCAATAACCTAACCTTCACCTTCAGACATTGGAAAAAGAAAAACAAACCAAACCTGAGGCAAGCAGAAAGAAGGAAATAATATTAGAGCAGAAGTCAATAAAATAGACAACTGAAAAACAATAAAGAAAAATCAATAGAACCAAAAGCTGGTTCTTGAAAAGATCAACAAAATTGACAAATCTTTAGCTAGACTGACTAAGAAAAAAGAGAAAAGACTCAAATTATTAGAATCAGAAATAAAGGATGGAACACAACTGGCAACTTTACAGAAATAAAAAATTGTTTAAAGGAATACTCTGAACGGTTGTATACAAACAAATTAGACACCTTAGGTGAAATGGGCGAATCTCTTGAAAGACACAGACAATTGAAAATGACTCAAGAAAAAATAGACAATCTGAATATACCCATGACAAGTGAAGAGATTAAATTAGTAACTGAAAGCTACCTGCTGATGTACTGTATGGTGACTAACATAACACAATAAAAATTTAAAAAAAGGAAAGAAAGAAAAAGAAAACTACCTGCAAAGAAAAGCTCAGAGGCCTGCATAATTTCATCACTAAATTTCAACAAACACTTAAAAAACTCTTTACAAGCTCTTCCAAAAAACAGAAGAGGAAGGAACAACTCTCTACTCATTTTATGAGGCCAGCAGTTCAAATCAAGCAGATACTCGAAAACCAAACACCAAAAACATCACAAGAAAACTACAGATTATCTCTTTTGAATATGAATGCAGAAATCCCAATGAAATACTGGTAAAGGGAATCCAGCAACATGTAAAAAGAATTATACACCATGACTAAATGGGATTTACTCCAGGGATGCAAATTAACATCCAAAAACCAATCACTGTAATCAATACATCATTATCAATAGAGAAAAACAAACAAACAACCCCCCCAAAAATCACATACAAAAGAATAAAATCACACACATTAAAAAATAAAAATCACAAAAATCTCAATTGATGCAGGAAAAGCATTCAACAAAATCCAACATCATTTCATGATAAAAACATTCAACACACTAGGAATGGAAGGAAACCTCTTCAACCTAATAAACGGCATCTACTCAAAGCCCACAGCTCACATCATACTTCATGGTGAAATACTGAAAGTTTTCTCTCTAAGATCAAGAGTAAGTAAGGATGCCTACTCTTAGCACATCTATTCAATACTGTACTGGAGGTAAGCAAGAAAAGAAAAAAAGAAATAAAAGGCATTTGGATTGGAAAGGAAGAAGTAAAACCTTCTCTATCTGCAGATGACATGATCTTGTATATAGAAAATCCTAGGGAATCCACTAAAAATTAGTTAGAATAAATGGAGTTTAGCAATGTTGCAGGATCAATATATAAAATAAGATCAATATACAGTAAGATCGATGCATAAAAGTCAGTTGTATTTCTGTACAACTGGAAACCCCAGAATGGAATTAAGCTAACTATATCAATAACAATATTAAAATGTGAGTGGCTTGAACAATCCAGTTAAAAGGCAGAAGTTGTTAGACTGCATTAAAAAACGTGATCCAGCTGTATACTGTGCTATCTAATGGAGATATACTTCAGATTCAAAGACAAATAGCCTGAAAATAAAAGGATGGAAAAGATAAATCATGCAAATAGGCAACGACAGGAAAGCTGGGATAGTTATACTAAAATAGATGAAACAGATTTTATGACAATGATTTATGTAGTCAAAATATCTGATGGAAATCTCTAGTGTCAGTTTACTGAAATAGAATCTAACTATTTTGCAATATAAATTTAAGAATGTATACATTTGACACCTGTCAGAATGGCTAAAATCAACACCATAAGAAATAGCAGGTGTTGGCAAGGCTGTGGAGAAAAAGGAACCCTTGTGCACTGTTGGTGGGGATGCAAATTGGTGCAGCCGCTGTGGAAAACAGCATGGAGGTTCCTCAAAAAGTTAAAAATACAACTACACCATGATCTAGCAATGGCACTACTGGGTTATTTACCCACAGAATACAAAAACATTAATTCAAAGGCATACGTGCACTCCTATCTTTATAGCAGCATTACTTACAATAGCCAAGATACAGAAGCAGCCCAAATATCCATCAACAGATGAATGGACAAAGATGTGGTGTATGTTTAATAGAATATTATTTAGGCATAGAAAGAAGAAATCTTGCCATGTCCAATGAGATGGACGGAAAGAGCACAATGCTAAGTGAATTAAGTCAGCCGGAGAAAGGCAAATACCATTTCACCCACGTGTAGAATTTAAGAAACAAATGAGCAGAAGGGAAAAAAAGAGGGAGAGAGAGAGAAACAAATCAAGATACAGACTTTTAAGTACAGAGAACAAACTGATGGTTACTAGAGGGGAGAGCGATGAGGGGATGGGTTAAACAGGGGTGGGGATTAAGGAGTGCCTTGTCCTGATGAGCACCAGGTGATGTATGGAAGTGTTGCATCACTACATTGTACACCTGAAACTCTACAACACTGTCTGTTAACTAACTGCAATGAAAATTTAAACTTGAAAAAAAAAACCAAAACACATTTGGAGGTCACTAAGAAAACAAGCCCAAGCAAATCAAGTCCCCTAATTCTCCCTCTTTTTGTTCCACATGCCATATAACCAAAGCCACTTTCCCCCTCTTCAAAATAACAGAGCAATGAATGCACCTCTTATGAACTGTTTTCTGAAGTTTTCAACATCTTTTTCTGCCAAGCAATTAATCTCGAATTTCCTAAATTCTATAGGGTAAGCAGTTTGAGATTATATGATGACTTGGAGATGGTAAGATGCCTTGACTCTGGTATTACCATGTCACAGAAAAATCGAGAAATTCTACTCAGGATATTTAAAAGATCTCCTATCAGCCTTTGATTTACAAAAAAGTCAGCTACATAGGACTCACTCGCTCAGGTCGGCTCTCTCGGCCAGGGGGTTTCAAAATATCATCCACGTTCTTAGATTCCGGTTTCTTCTCAACCCGTGGAGCTGGAGGTGGCTGGTGGCTTAGTGAAGGAGCTGGCAGGGGCATTCGCTCCTCTGGGTAAGTTCTTCGTTCTCCTAGGATTCCAGCAGTTGAACAAAATTACTATGTATATGGTAATTATTTTAAATTTTAACTCTCTTCACTCATGCTAAGGTAATATAATTCATGATTTTTGGGGGGCCACCTTTAACCTTAATGAGAGAAAGTCTAAAGAAACATAAATCTATTAAAATCAAGAAAATAAAAAGATTCAGGTATGATTTCAGGCAAACAGAATGTCCTGAAAAATACTAAAATCATCTTTGTTTGTATTAAATTTAGCAAAAAGTTAAACAACTGGACACGGAGGAAGAATAGTATATACTTTGCTGGATAGGCCCAAGTACGATTTTGATTGTCTGTCTGTAACTTCAGCTTTACAGCTGAACAAGAGTCACAAGTTTAGGAAAGCTTGTTCTTTCAAACAGGTATGTGTTTCTAGTTTAAGTGCATAGTGGTGAAAAACCAAAAGCAACCTAAAGGTCCAATAAGGGTTTTATATTTTATCCACTCAGTGGAATATCATAGAGCCATTATTATAATAGGTTTACATACAGAAAAATGTATATGGTACAACATCACTGGGAATAAGCATGATAAATTATATTTACACTTTGATTACAACTTCACTGATATGTACATGAAAAGAGGATGAGAAGAAATATATGAAATTATAATAGTTGTGCTATGGTAGGTGGTGGGATTTTAACTGATTTTGTTTCTGTTTTCCAAATTAATAATACAAAAGAACAATTTATGTTTTTTTTCATTAATTACATTGCTTTTTTTTTGAATTTTTAAAAAATGTTTTAAGTAGGCTCCACACCAGCATGAAGCCCAACTTGGGGCTTGAAATCATGACCCTGAGACCAAGACCTAAGCTAGATCAAGAATTGGATGCTTAACCGACTGAGCCACCCAGCCGCCCCTACGCTGCTACTTTTGATAATAATGTTGCCATCTCTGAAAAATCTGTGAGTACATTTTACTCTGAAAGTTTAAATCCATAGCTGATTTGGATGGAGAAACATCTCCAGTGATTTGCATTCTCAACATCCTCATAGTTGATAAGGCTCTGCTCTACCTCCAAACATGGATGGACCTTCGTAGGCTGGTCGGTCAGACTTCCGGTCATAGGATGGCCTATCAAATCCCCCTCTTCTGGATGAGGAATGGTCTTTTTTGTCTCGATATGACTGAGTCCTTCAGAAAATAAAAAAAATTGGAGGTCTCTGTCTTACAATGCAATATTACTATCTGCATAGCTACTACACACAGTCAACATTTTTATTTTGCTTTTCCATTTAGATATGCCTTGCATATACATATCTAAAGAGCTCATGAATTGCAAAAATATACTGTTTGCCTACTACTTAGGTAATGACTACACCTTTACTAACAATATTATTTCTTTTCCTTACTTGCTCTCTCCGTCTCCCATTCAATTCTCTGGAATTCAAGCTCACAAAGTTCAAGCAGACTATGTACATAGTCTGGAACTGCTCATACCTTTCCAAATTATACATACATATGTACAAGAAGAACACATCATTTACTGAATTTCCTTTAGATACAATGACTTTTGCTGAACTTAAGTCTATGGTAATTTGTACACCTGGCAAAATGATATTTTTCATAACATACCTATCATCTCGAGGTCGGCGTTCTCTATCAAATCGATCCCGGTCATAGTCAATCACACCCCGATCCCGGTCCCGGTCCCTGTGTGTCTCCCGATCCCTTTTGAAATCTCGATGATCTGCCATGACGTTACTCTGACGATCAAAATAAGGCTCACGGTCTCTCTCTCTATCATAACGGTCACGTTGGCCTGTGTGCTCTATGAAAACAATTAGTACACGGTAAGAGCTACATCCCCTTTTCTGAAATAAAAGCAGAAAGGTGCAAATTTAACTTTAGAACTGGTATAAATTATGATTCTAAATTCAACTTATGAATCTTTTAACTATATGAAAGGGAGGCCCAGATAATTTACCAAAAGGAAAATCACATGTAATTAGGTCCTAAAAGGTTTAAGAATATTGATCTCTCAAACCACCTCACACCAGTCAGAATGGCTAAAATTAACAAGTCAGGAAACAACAGATGTTTGCAAGGATTTGGAGAAAGGGAAACCCTCCTACACTTCTGGTGGGAATGCAAGCCGGTGCAGCCACTCTGGAAAACAGTATGGAGGTTCCTCAAAAAGATGAAAATAGAATGATTCTATGACCCAGCAACTGCACTACTCGGTATTTACCCCAAAGATACAAATGTAGTGATCCAAAGGGGCACCTGTACCCCAATGTTTATAGCAGCAATGTCCACCATAGCCAAACTATGGAAAGAGCCCAGAGATCCATCGACAGATGAATGCATAAAGAAGATGTGGTAAATATATATACAATGGAATATTATGCAGCCATCAAAAATTGAAGTCTTGACATTTGCAACAATGTGGACAGAACTAGAGGGCATTACGCTAACCAAAATAAGTCGATCAGAGAAAGACAATTATCTTATGATCTCACTGATATATGGAATTTGAGAAACAAGGCAGAGGATCATAGGGGAAGAGGAAAAAAATGAAACAAGACAAAACCAGAGAGGGAGACAAACCATAAGAGACTCTTAATCACAGGAAACTGAGGGCTGCTGGAGGAGGGGGGTGGCGGGAGGGATGGGGTGGCAGGGTGATGGACACTGGGGAGGGTATGTGTTGTGGTGAGCATTGTGTATTGCGCACGACTGATGAATCGCAGACCTGTACCCCTGAAACAAGTAACATTATATGTTAATAATGAAAAAAGTACTGATCTCTCTGACTCCTACCTGTCTCAAAAGTTGATCTTTCAGGTAGTGGATCTGGACGCAAAGTTATTCTTTCTCCATAGGGTATCTGCTCAACTTTATTAGTGGACATATCTGGTGAACCAAATCAGGGAAAAAACACTGTAAGAATGAAGGTTAAAGAAGACAAAGCTGAAGCTAACAACTTCTTAAGAATTCCAAATACAGACCTGTCACCATCACTTACCTCGGCCATGGCCATAATCAACAGTCTGCTGCACTGGTGGTGGCTTGGACATTGGTGGCATACCCATAGGCAATGGGCCAGGAGGGGGGATGGAAGGGTGAACATGTGGCGGTGGTAATACTGGAGCAGATGGCATTGTTCCAGTTTCTGGTTTAAATTCTGAATTCAGTCCTTGTTCATCATTAGTATCCCAGAGACCATAGAAAGAATCTTCATCCCAGCGTTCCTGTTCCACAGCTGAAGTCTGTGGCTTTATTACCGGAGGAGGAGGTGGAGGTGGAGGAGGTGGCGGCGGCGGCGGTGGTATTGGGATAGGCGGCCTGGTCACAGGAACAGCCGATCTTGCTGGTGGAGCAGAAGGCCTTATAATCGAACCTGGTGGTTTACCCATAGGCGGGGGTGGTCTATAGGACCCCGGAGGCTGGAGAACAGAGTAAATGCTTTAGTGGATAAGCAGACCATCATGTTTTCACACATCAGTAGAAAATAAAATCCAATTCTCCATCCGTAAAAGAAAAAGTTGATAAACTGGAGTCACTCAAAATTAAAAACTTTTTGTGTTTTAAAATACACCATCGGAGAGAAATATGCAAATCATGTATCTGATAAAGGACTTGTATTTAGAATACGAAAAATTTTTATAACTTAATAAGACAAACAATAGAAAAAAAATGTGGGCAAAAAATTTGGACATTTCTCCAAAGAAGATACCAGAATAAGCACTTGAAAAGATCCTCAACATCATTAGTCATCAGGGAAATACAAATTAAACCATAATGAGATACTCTCTCATACCCAGTAGAATGGCTGTAGTTAATGAAACAGACAATAGCAAATGCTGCCAAGAATGCAGAGAAACAAGAACCCTCTTAGATTGCTAATGGGAATGTAAAATGGTGCAACCACTCTGGTAAATGGCTTAATAGTTACTCAAAAGGTTAAACATAAATTTACCATACACTCAGCGATTCCATTCCCAGGTGTCTATCCAAGAGAAACATCCACTCAAGCACTTGCACAAGTATTCATAGCAGCATAATTCAATAACCCAAAGGTCTATCAGCTGGTCAATGGATAAACAAAACTCGGTATATCCATATAACAGAATATTACTTGGCAATAAAAAGAAATGAAGTGATGATTCAGGCTACAACATGGATGAACTTTGAAAACATGAGGCTACTTAAGAGACATGAAAGACCACATATTGTATGAATTCCACTTAAATGACATGCCCAGAAAGACAAATCTACAGAGTCAAAAAGTAGATTAATTGTTGCCTGGAACCTGGGGTAGGAATGAGGATTAACTGCAAACTGGCAAAAGGGAATCTTATTGGAATAATGAACATGTTCTAAAACTGGGTTATGGTGATGATTGCACAGCTTGGTAAAATTTGTTAAAAGTCACTGAGTCAGGGGCGCCTGCGTGGCTCAGTGGGTTGAGCCTCTGCCTTCGGCTCGGGTCATGGTCTCAGGGTCCTGGGATCAAGCCCCACATCGGGCTCTCTGCTCGGCGGGGAGCTTGCTTCCCCCTCTCTCTCTGCCTGCTGCTCTGCCTAGTTGTGATCTCTCTCTCTCTGTCAAATAAATAAATAAAATCTTAAAAAAAAAATCATTGAGTCACACACTGAAAATGGGTAAATTCTTTGTTATGTAAATTACACCTCAATTAGGTTATTTAGGAAGAGGAAAAACAATGGTCTTTGACCTTTTGCTAGATTTGGGCTGGCTGACTCTTACTATTGCAGTGGTGACCTACCTCAACCTGTCTGATATTCTTACATCTGGAGATCTTCCTACTTCTCTAAGCTCTCCCACCTAGATACAAAAGCCCAGGGCCTTTCTTACAATCTCACTCTTTGGGTGCCGAGGTGGCTCAGTCTGCTGGGCAAACCCTCTTGATTTCGGCTCAGATAGTGATCTTGGGTTGTGGCATCAAGTCCCACAGCAAGCTCTGCAGTAAGCAGAGACTGAGATTCTCTCCCTCTCCCTCTGCCCCTCTGCCCGCTCTCTCTCTCTAATAATAAAATAAGTAAAATCTTAAAACAAACAATCTCACTCTTAGTTTTTTCTTCCCTCTACCCTCAACTCAGTAACAGGAGTATGGATCCAGCTCAGCCCCGATGTCCGCCTTGCCCTGAAGCACCCAATTCTAGGGACTCTTCTCCAATGCCTGAGATTTACAGGCCTAAAGAAAATTATACATCCTTGAAAATGTCATCTGTTGAGACATCCCACATGGAGATGATCTTTCCTCTTCCTCCCTCCATGGATCTGTTTATTCGGGACAGCCCAATTCTTCCACCAGTCCCAGAGTAAAACTACTACCCACTTCTACAGAGGAGAGAACAGTGAAGAAGGAAGATACGGCCTTGGGCAAGAAACAGAAGATCAGAACCCTGTTCTTGCAGGCCCGACTACATATACTCAATGACAAATTTCAGAGACAGAAATACCTCAGTCTCCAGCAGATCCAAGAACTTCCCAACATTCTGAACATTAGCTATAAGCACGTTAAGACCTGGTTCCAGAACCTTTTAGAAATGTAAGAGGCGGCAGAAACACAACTGGTCAGATAGCAACAGCATGACTCAGGACAGGATCCGCAACTACAGAGCACCCAGGCTTCTCTTCCTGTCACCAGGGATAACTGATGAACACTTCCAGAACCTTTCCATAGGGAGCAACCATTCCTGCAACAGTCAGACCTGGTATCCCCAGGCCTGGAACAACAATTCCGGGGACAATAATTCCTGGAACAATCAGCTCCACAACTGTGGAGAGGAATCCCTGCAGCCCCAGATCCAGTTCTAGTCAAGTTTGGCCAGTGATGCGGAGTCTACCTTAGAAACTGCTGGGGAAGCCATAGAGTAATACGGCAAACTGCTAAGGATCTTAGCACTAAGCAAAGAATGGATTTATTCCCAAATGACTCTGAACATACAGCCTGAATATGTGTGACGATGAGTATATTATTCAATCTCAATTTGGGCACATCTCCTAGGATCCGTCTTTTAGGATCCTGTATCTCTGCCTTGATATTCTGTTTCTCACTATGCTTACCGTGTCAGTTGAGGGGGTACAAATGGAGTTTAATCTAAGGTTTCAGTAGCATTGGCTGCTGTGGACAACATAGCATGCTTCTGGCTATAGATAACTAGATGGAGTGATAATTTGGACATCTTTAGGCTCTAGAATCTAATCTCAAGAATTGGAAGTAAAAATACAAAGGTGTGGGGCACCTGGATGGCTCAGTGGGTTAAAGCCTCTGCCTTCAACTCAGGCCGTGATCCCAGGGTCTTGGGATCGAACCCCGAGTTGAGCCCCACATCAGGCTCTCTGCTCAGCGGGGAGACTGCTTCCTTCTCTCTCTCTCTGCTTGCCTCTCTGCCAAATAAATAAATGAAATCTTTTTAAAAAAATACAAAGGTGTGTGATAAAGGATTATTTGTATTTTCTGACATTGTGAGGCTTTAGTTGTTAATAACCTCAACTGTTACGGTGAAGCATTAAGCTATAATGTGCTTCATGGATTTCCTCTGCCCCTTGTGTTGTTTTACTATAACTCCTGATTTGTTCATTATTCTAGTATTTGCAGAAAGATGTTTTGTATTTTAATATATTATGATAATAACACCAGTTGGTTGGTTGGTTTATAGGTCTAAGTGTAAATAAATAAAATACCCACTTCAAAAGCACTGGCTGTTAACTAATGAATTGCTGAACACTGCATCAAGGACTAATTATGTACTATACAATAGCTAACTGAACATAATTAAACAAACAAAAAAACCTTGTCCTCAACACTATCATCCCCTCCCCACAATGCACCACCCTTTTTTTCTCCTTCCTGAAAAGTTAGGGAGTTAGCCATTTAGATATAAATGTCCCAGGCCCACCCCACACTTACAGAATTTCCGCAGGGGGAAAGCCCACAGAAATTAGTTAAAAACAAAACCTCCGTGAATAATTCTGATGTTGATCCCTTGGTTAAGAACCTCTGCTATAAACTATCTTTCTCACTCTGGTGACCTATTGCTACAAAGAGTGTGAATTTCCAGTGACAGAAATAAGCTCTAGCTAGCCTCCTCATTTCTATTCAGTTGTCTGGTTGACAAGAGTAGTTGGTGGCAAGATTGGTACCAACATATAACATCAACACCAGGAAACAACCAAACAAAGAAACTGAGTGGGACATTTCGTAACCTCTCCAAGAGACAGTGCCACTGCAGCATGCAATGTTTACAATGGTTTTCCCAAAGCAATCACCAAATGTCAACAGAAATGTGTATTAAAGAGACATTGGAACCTCTTGACAGGTCCGATCTACTCAATACTGAACCCCAATTGTCAAATTTTATTTTAACCTTCGCAAGCTTGATTCAAATGCTCACTACACTTTTCTCTTAGTTCATTGTTCCCGGTTTGTTTGTTCTTCACGGACAGCTATTTTAGACCTTATAGAGACCAGCCAACAATATATATTACTTACATATTTACTCATGGATGGGTTGTACTTTAAAAACAAACTTTTTGAGTAACAAAATGAATTTGGCCAATACACAAGAAATGTTGTTTAACTAGAGATCACTACAGGCTACAGTTAAAAACAAAGGGTTACTACCTAAGGGTAAACATTCAATTATGGCATTTTAAACTTGAAGGAAATGCCAATATAAGACAAAAACTATTGTGTCTGGAGCTATCCAATATCTTAAGATATTCAAATATCTTAAGAACTCTTGGGACTATGTCTATAAATAAAATACAAAGTGTTTTCTTCACACTACACAGTGAAAGCAATACATACATTTGTAAAAACAAAAACAAAACCAAAAACATCCCTATAGTATTTACATAAGAAAGGACTAATAACTACATTAATAATAAAATAAATTACTAAGAAAAACCTCAAGAGTCAAAGAGATAAATGCGGGGAGCCTGGGTGGCTCAGTGGGTTAAGGCCTCTGCCTTCGGCTCAGGTCATGATCTCAGGGTCCTGGGATCCAACCCTGCATCGGGCTCTCTGCTCAGCAGGGAGCCTGCTTCCTCCTCTCTCTGCCTGCCTCTCTGCCTACTTGTGATCTCTTTCTGTCAAATAAATAAATAAAATCCCTAAAAAAAAGAGAGATAAATGGATAAAGAAAATATAATTTTTACAAGAAGAAATATAATATGGAAAAAAACTCACATTTACTAATTATCAAAAATGCATATTAAAATCTTATTAAAACTATTAAATCTACTAAAAATATTAAGTGGCTGACACTTGCAAGGCTCTACATATACATGTTATACAACTATTTTCAAGGGCCATTGGCTGTATTCCAGGAATCATTAAAAATGTCCTTATTTGGGACGCCTGGGTGGCTCAGTGGGTTAAGCCGCTGCCTCCGGCTCGGGTCATGATCCCAGGGGCCTGGGATCGAGTCCCACATCGGGCTCTCTGCTCAGCAGGGAGCCTGCTTCTCTCCTCTCTCTCTGTCTGCCTCTCTGCCGACTTGTGTGATCTCTGTCAAATAAATAAATAAAATCTTTAAAAAAAAAAAATGTCCTTATTTTGTGACTGAAGTATCCCACTTTGGGAATTTAAGATGATTATTACTATTTTTTAAGATTTTAGTTATTTATTTGAGAGAGAGAAAGTGCACACACAATCAGGGGGAGGGGCAGAGGGAGAAACAGACTCCCCTCTGAGCAGGGAGCCCAACATGGGGCTCAATCCCAGGACCCTGAGATCACAACCTGAGCTGGAGCAGATGCTTAACCGAGTGAGCCATCCAGGCACCCCATGAACTCTGTTTAGAAGGAAAGACTAGCAAGGTAACAGACAAAATACAATAGGATAATGGCTATGACAGAGGCTTGTACAAGATGTTACAGGGGTACATGTGAAAGCAACCATCTTACACAAGTGGAAGAGAAGATACAGAGCTGAGTTCTAAAAAAATGAACAAGAATGAACTAGGTAGAGAAGGGGATAAGAAGAGAAAGCAAAGAAAATCTGGCTTTAGAGAACAACATGCATGTGCAAAGGGATGGAGAGTTAAGAGCCTGGCACACTTGCAGAGTTGTAAGAAGCTCCATGTGGAAGAAAAGCGGAGTGTAGGAGAGTGATGGTAATGGTAAGTAATGGTATGCAGAGGTCAGGCCAGTTCAGGAAGAACATAAAAGGTCATGCAAAGGACTCTAGATTTTATCCTGAAAACCATGGGGGAATAGGGCGCACACAACATACTGAGGCTTATGTCTGCATGTCCATCTGGCTAGAAGTCCTATCAGTGCTGTCTAAAGTGAAGCAGAGGGGAACAGAATGGCACTAGAGAACTTTTAGAGAACTTTTCTCACTAGAGAAATTTTGTTCTTCTTTGTATTTGTCAAAACTCAAGCCTACGTAGACTTAAAATGACTTATGACATGTAAACCATACTTCAAAATTTGATTCAAAACTACAGTAAAATAATTACTCTAGCAGCAGAATGGAGAATGGATCAGAAGGGAATGAGATGGGAAGACGAACGAGGATGTTTCTGAAATAATGTAGGCAAGAGCTGACGAAGGCTAGGACTGAGGTTGTGGGGAAGTATAGGACAGTATATTTGAATAATATTAAAAAGGTAGTAAAATCAGTCAACAGAATGACTGAATATGGAAGGGCAGGACAAAGGAAAGAGTTAAGGCTGACTTTCAGGTTTCCGGACTGGGTGACTAGGTGATGGTGAGGAGAAAGAACAAGTTTAGTGGAGAATGATAATGAGCTCCAATTTGAATATGCTGAGTGACAGGAGGCACATCCAGAAGCTGATGGATGCACACACAGGTCGGGACAGGAGACACAGAGAGGTGAAATCATGGTGGCCATTGGTGTTAACAACTATGTTTAAGTTTTATTTGTTAGACCAGGATGAAAGGGAACACTGAAAAATGAAGGGTTAATCTCATGAAATGGTTTGAGTGTTTTTCTCTCATTGTATTGCTATGAGGTTATTTGCATGACAACATTTTTTAAAGCCCATCACTGGCATAAAGGTAAAAACAACAAACAACAAAAAAGTGGAAAACAAAGGGAGAACTTGATCAAACAAGTCTTTAACAGAACTTTACCGCCTGAACTGGGGCATGATGTTTGATCCCTTCCATAGCTGAGGAACCAGTAGCCCAAGGAGGTGGGGAGACCAGGAGGCTCACAGGAACAAGGTTCACGGGGAGCCCCTGCAACTGCCCAGATGAAAAACAGGACTTTTTGAACAAAAGAGATTATTAGGAAAATTCTATAGTTTTGTGATCATGAAGCCATGTAGCTTGGGCATGCTTGGTGTACTTATCACAACCTAGGGAAAAAATGCACTTGTCACACTTCTGACCACACTTAAAAAATTTTCAAAGGTCAATTACCATTAGCTTTTTACTTTCCCCAAATTTACATTTTTTCTAGAGGAAATTTCATACTCATTACAACAGAAAAAAATCAAACAACATA
Organism: Taxidea taxus jeffersonii; assembly: GCA_003697995.1. Lineage (NCBI taxonomy): Eukaryota > Metazoa > Chordata > Mammalia > Carnivora > Mustelidae > Taxidea > Taxidea taxus. The sequence goes on from RCUC01152117.1 coordinate 32,188, forward strand.
GAAACAAACAAAGCAGGAACACCTTCATTTCCTGAGCACAAATTTTCCCATACCGGGTACATTCCAGGCCTTGAAGATGCGTTCTGCAACCTCGCGTCCTGGGGCGGCAGATGGTCAGGCATCTGTGGCTCCGACCCAAAGTCCTTCATCTTCTGAAGCTGTTCTTTCTGCTCCCTGTGAACAAATAAAATTGCCATGGTCTATTAAGGCATGTTTACTCCATTCCTAAGTGACTACAATTGTTATCACAGAACAAAAAAGAGACCTAAAAACCTTGCTCTAAAACCCTCTAACAGGGCCCACAGAGCACCTGCAGGGTAACACTCTCTTGCCTTTATACAGCTAACTGACCCGTCATCTACAACCTATAAATGACTACAAAGTATTCAGGATCTTCAAGGGCAGACTCTACAATCTGCCTCATGAGTCTATTCTAAAATATTATCTACTTGTCATGTGTTTCTTTCATTGAACAAAAAGTTCTCTTGCTATATTTTTTGTTCAAGACTCTGGACCAGAAGTTGCAAAATGGTGGCCAAATATGGCCTAGAAATTTTTTTGTTTTAATTTGGCTTTCACATCAGTTTTTTTAAAATCTGAATTAGCTGCCATTATTTACAAAGCAAAATATTTCACATATAAATTCACATTTTAAAGGGATTTGGTAGTAGTGGGCCGACGTTCCCTCATGTCAACAACGAACTGACTGGAGTAGTGGCTGTCCACTTTACATGAAGCAGTTTGCCACATTCCTCACCACACCCCATAAGTAGTTATACTGGCCACTTTCACTCATTTTAGTTGCCTGTCTGGTTCTTGTGGGTATTTTAGTTATGGCCCTGCTGTGTACAGTGAGAACAAATGTCAGTCTATACCCTTAAAAATGACACTTCATATTCCTAAAGAGTAATTCTATTAACTCCTAATGCTTTTCTTCAAATCTCTGGTCAAATTCTTTTTTTTTTTTTTTTACCTTTTCCTTAAAATGCCTACTTTAATCAGGTGTAACATCTACTATAACCTCTTCAGGCCTTTTATAATTTTTTCCCTACATTGGGTGTAGTGACTCAAATAGACACAAAATAAGGGTCAATATAGTTTATTTTCTGACTCATATAAATCATATTAAGAGTGTACACCAATACAACATAGCTTACATGTATTCAACTATGACAATTCTTACCCATCACTTCATATATTTTAATTATGTTTATGTTGCCTAGAAAGAGCTTTATAAAAAAAAGATGGCGAAGAAGAAGCACCTTTTATCCAGCATTTCCATATAAAGCAATAATGGATGACAAGGAAATTTTAAAAAGAAAAGGAAAGAAACCTTGGCAGCTTGCTAAGACCAATCAGTTTGGTGTTCTCCATAAACAAAACAGATTTTAGAGCTGGAGAGACTGCATTCAAATTCTGGGTTTGCCACTGATTACCCAAGTGGACTTAACCTCTCTGAGCTTTAGCGTCATCTGTGAAGCGAGGATATGGATGCGAATGCGTCTACTTATCTTTGCAGGCCTTTGAGATAAAAGGATTTGAGACAGGAGGACTGAGATAATATATACTAAATTATTAGCACAGTGCCCCGCACACAATTGGGGTTAAATTAAAGGTGTCTATAACTTAAAACTCAACAGTGTAGCAACTAAATGTTCTCTAGCATGTTTTCACACCTTCTTCATGAGTGATCTGGAAGCGTCCAATCTCTCAGAGCGTTATCTCCTATAGACAGAAATCTCCTGTGCTGCCCGAGGTACCAGATCTTTCATCTGGACCTACAGGTACTTCTCCTCAGTACACTTTTCTAGTCATAAAGCTACAGTTATAATTTCAATTGTTATAATCCACAAATGTAGATCAGAATTGAAAAATGAAGGAAACATTAATACACTGGAATATATCCAAACCTAACCATTACTTTATTTTCTCAAAACACTGTTAATTCCTAAGAAATTACTCAAAAGGCTTACAATCTATCAATGACTCCTAAATTCTCTTCTCGGGATACAGTTGGTTTAAGGATTAAATGAATATATACAAAGTATTCAGTACAGTTTCGGGCACAGAGTAAGCATGCAATGTTAGCTTTTTTATTATTTATTTTTATTGCAACTACCTGGGAAGCATTACGTAGATCCCTATACATAGGTGATTGTAAATCAAGAAATCCAAGTTCTAGTCTCCACTTCACAAAGAAAATATTTGATTATGCAGAAACAAGTAACATCCTCAAGTAGAGATATCTGCTTCTAGTTATAAGGAAAGATAAAACACCCCAGAAAGAAAGTATCAATGGTTAGACAAATCTGAGGACACTGTCAGGTAAACCATTCTTGGCTTCAGCAGAGAAAAACCTTACAGCACTTTCCAAAGTTTTATCAAAGATTAGCGAATATGAAGTCTATCAGATCTAATGCCAAAGAACAAAATGCCTCCTGGGAGGGGGGGGGGAGAAAAAAAAAAAGGCGTTACATATGAGCTCTGTGAAGTCCAGAGCACTGGAAAGTTGAAGTTTGACACTTGAAACATGCACAAGTATACGGTATGTCCGCAACACATCTATAAAAGCCAAGAGTGGCTACCGAATTTTCACATTTCGGGACATAAGCTTACAATTAACACAGTTCCTAAATACATATCCTAACCCTAAAACAGCAGTGAACGGCCAGGTTACAAATTAAAATTACAAGATAAGAACTGGAAGCAAAATTATTCCATTCAAATATATCACATCACTTTAAAAGAGCAGACTGCATGTGGTTTTGACTAAAAGAAATGATCTTAAGTAGTCAACTTACCGAAGCATTTTCAGTTCTTGTGCAGCTTTCAAAATGATTTCGTGCTGCCTCTGACTGAGAACCATTACCCCTCCAAGGCCTTGGTCAGAGTCTAAGTTTGTATCCGACCCCATCATTTCAGAAGAATGATGTGAGGAGGGCATATGTTCCGCCATGGGGGAATGTCTATCCACATCAGATGGGTACCATCTGTCTGACAACCGTTCTCTTTCCCAGTCCATTCTGTCAGGGATATAATCTCTCTTTTCCCGCCACGTATCTCCTCTTTCTGGATACTCTCGGATCCTCAACTCACCCCTATCACGAAAATCTCGATCATACCCATGGTCTCGATTTCTTTCTTCTCTCCATCTATCATCCCGATATCTATCCAAAGGTGGAAGAGGTGGGAGGGGTGGTAAAGGTGGAAGAGATGGAATATCCCGTTCACGAAACTGTGCTTCTTGTTCATCCAGTGGTCTCCCATAATCTCTGTCCCACTCATTATCCAAATTTCTATCATACATATCCATGGGTCTTCCAATCCGATCCACATCCCTGTCCAAGTCCCTGTCCATTTCCCTGTTGTAGTCCTCATCCATATCCTGATCTCTCTCCCAATCATCCCACCAAGGGCCTCGTCTATCTCCATCATGAGATCGAGATGGTGGTGCTGAGAACCTGTCCTCTCTGTTATACGGATCTAGTGTTTCTTCTTGATAGTCACGTTCACATTCTCTCCAGTATCTTTCTCTATCCCAATCATCAAGTCTTTCTCGTTCCATTGG
>RCUC01152118.1:0-41466 GCA_003697995.1 Taxidea taxus jeffersonii
AAGACCTGGATGTCCCAGCACTGCTCATAATTGGCTGAATGGCATTGGTTAATTCATTTAAGAGGGATACAATGGTATGGCAAGAAGACACACCAAGAAGTTTTACAGGCAGTTCCGGGTTCAAATCTTGAGTAGCCAGGCAATATTGGAAAGGCATTTTCTTATGCCTGAACTTCAATTTTGTTAACAGTAAAAATAAGTTAATAATGTATAACATATAACTTCCATGGCCACTCTAATCCACAGTTCCTCATTTTGCTACTGACAAACATTTGTTCCTGGTCTATCAATGACCGTTTTCATTATTATTATTATTATTATTATTATTATTATTAATTGACATATTTGAGTATCATTTTATTATGTAAGAAACTGCAAGGAAGTTGGGAGAATGCAATCAGCTTTTTAATGCAAAAATATGTTAAAATATAAAACTTCACAGAATGTAAATGATAGCAGAATTACTATTCTGTTATTCAACTAGAAGCACCTGCAACTGACAAATTTGCCAGAAAAGAGTCAATACTTAAATACCATTCCGAGACAGGGAAACAGACAATTGTGAGTCATGGCAGTAGTTGGGAACTATGGTGGAAAATAAGCCCTTTGAAGTATTTCTAACTCCCATCACAAACTGCAGATAAGGTATTTAAAACCTACCCAAGTGTTACAATTTGTATTATAAAAAAGTGAATGCCCATGAACGTTCCAGAATACAGCTAAACATTTTATGGAGTTTACAGCACACAAATTGCCATATATACATTTTGGGTTGCCTATGGGAAAGAGTATATAGGTAAGATTCCTACTTATAAAAGTACCCCTTGAACTGAAATAGAATACAGTGAATTTGTGTGTTGTATTCACCTCTATCCCCAGGATGTAGCTCAGTGTCACGAACTCAATAAATACATGTTAAGTTATTAGCCAAATAAATGTAGGTGAAATTGGAAGTGATTACTTTTCATCATGCTCTGAAATGCAAAGTGCTCATAATATAGATGTCTGAAAACTAAACCACATAGTAGAAACCTTTTTTTTAAAATCTCAGTCTCACATTGTTACGTTATCACAAATGGTATTTGCATGAAAGATAACCTGTTAGTAGCAGCATTCACCTTGTCTTGTCTTATATATTGTAAATTGAGTACCTTTCCGATAAGCACATGGTAAAATCTGATAGCACACAATAGGTTATCCTAGCCAAATGCACTCATCCCAATTCTGATCCATTACCAAATATAAGCAAAAATAATAAATTTAAAATTAAAAATAATTAAATAATTATAATAATAATTATATAATATATAATATATAATAAATATTATGTATAATATATAATATATAATAATATATAATAATATAAAAATAAATCATTATAATAATTTAATAATAATTAAAAATCTCATTTTGGTTAAAATGTGGTATAGGAAAAAGGTATTAGCATATGTCTATTCTTTTGAGTGTGGTGAAGCTTCATTTGTTCTGGACAAAACAAAATTAAGATAATTACATGAAAAGAATATGACACATGAGAACAAGTGAAATTTTTAGTAGGCCAGGACATCTTCAAAGCCAATACTGTTAAGTTCCAATGTACATACATATTTAAGTATATGGCAAAACTAAACAACTTTGGGCATATGCAAATAATCAGGTCCTGAAGGTTTGCAGATTTTTTCATAAAATAATATCCTTCAAGAGTCCCAAATGTACAGCAATATAGCAGTGACTAAACTCTCCCCCGATGCTTGATATAAGTTCTGTGAGTTATCATCTAGCTTCCCCCAGACTAGTCCCACTATTAATCATCTTACAGAAAACTCTTCCCTGATCACCTGTTAGAAGATAGACAGCAGCTGGGCTACTTTATGTAATAAGGGACTTGGGTTTTCAAGGTGGTGAGGGAAAAGAACCAGAAGCTTGGCAGCTGTGAACCAATGGCCCCACCCTTTCACTATGTAACAATAATCAGCTGTTCCTTCAACAGCTGGCAGGTGGCTGAGGAAAATGAGATCTGAAAAGAGTTGTAGATTTTATGTAGAATGGAGCCCTGGTTAGGAGGTAATGGAGTAGCAAAGAGAAGAGGTGGAGAAGAATCACAGAGATGAATGTTAATTAAGTAAAATTTTAACAAAAAAGAACCAGAGAAATCTAATACATGTGGTAGCATATCTCCGCTAACAAACTGTGGCAGGAACTAATCACAGTATCATGGGAGCCTAGAACCTGAGAAACTGCTTACAAAAAAGGGGTGGGGGGCATGTGGGACTCAGTCCGTTAAGCATGGACTCGATTTTGGCTCAGGTGGTGATCTCCACATGGAAAAAAGAAGCCCTGCTTTGGACTCCAAGCTGAGGAGGGTCTTCTTCCTCTCCCTCTCCCTTTGTCCCTCCCCAACTCTCACACACTTGTGCATGCCTGCTCTCTCTAAAATAAACAATCAATCAATCAGTCAATCACCAACTGGTAAATGCCTGATGGTATTTTATTGCCCTAGCTGAAAGTAGGAAAACTAGATTATCTTTTGAACTATTTTCTTACCTTCCAAGCTGTTTATCACTTAATGCTGTTACTATGTAGTGATGCATTTTTTTTTTTAAGATTTTATTTACTCATTTGACAAAGAGAGACACAGAGAGAGAGGGAACATAAGCAGGAGGAGTAGGAGAGGGAGAAGCAGGCTTCCACTGAGCAGAGAGCCCAATGTGGAGCTGGACCCCAGAACCCCGGGATCATGACCTGGGTCAAAAGCAGATGCTTAACGACTGAGCCACCCAGGCATCCCAATTGACTTATTTTTTTATATATATTTTTATTTACTTATTTGACAGACAGAGAGAGAGAGCACAGCAGGGGGAGCGGCTGACAGAGGGAGAGGGAGAAGCAAGCTCCCTGCTGAGCAAGGAGCCCAATGCCGGACTCAATTCCAGGACCCTGGAATCATGACCTGAGCCGAAGGCAGACGCTTAACAGATGGAGCCACCCAGCTGCCCCCATAGTGATGGGCTGCATTTAAAATAATGTATGATTTACTTTAAATACAAATTTAAAGTTGTATCTTAAAAATATTAATTTAAGATCATACTTAAAAAATATTAAACCAACTGGGTGGCTCAGTCGGTTGAGTGCCCGACTGGATTGGTGTATCTCTGGGCTGATCTCTGGGCTGCGGTCTCCAGGGCCACAGGATCTGCCCGCTGGGGTCCAGTGCTCAGTGTGGAGTCTGCCTGAGGTTCTCTCTTCGTCTCCCTCTGCCTCTCCCCCTGTTCACACACATGCTCTCTCTCTAAAATAAATAAAATATAAAAATTGAAGTGTGATAATTATCAACAGGAAGATATTTGTGACAAATCTTAAGCTACCGACTCTGGCTTCTCCAGCCGACTGATTTTTGAGACTGATCCCAAGCTCTCGGGCATTTATTTACCTAGCAAATCTACACTGATAATGCTACCCCAGTACGTGGCGCATGGGTGACAACAACTCATGAGGCATGGACATGGCCTCTATTAAATGCATGTGGGAGAGAAAGGCATAAACACCAACAACAACACTACTTGTGATATGCTGAAAAGTGAACAAAAAACAAGAAACTTGCTCTGCTGGCAACTAGATATGGGAAGACGGGCAGGAGGAAGTGGCAGGAGGAAGATGGGCTTCATAAACTGAGCTAACATTCCAGCTGGTCTTGAGGGATGACTAGGGTTTATCTGTAAAAAGGAAATTTTTACAAAGGTATTTCTGAAAAGAACAGCACATGCAAATACGAGAGCATGATAGATGGGAGCGGGAGCTGGCTGGGAGACGGTAAAAGGATTTGCTCAGCAGTACTCAAGCTTCTGCTGAGGCTAAAAACCTTACATGTGTAATAGCACTGATCCACAAGTCTATTTGATTTTCCTCAGCTGTCCTTGACAGTCTGGCAAGGAAAGCAGAAGTCAAGCCAGCAAAACTGAATGTGCTTCAGACAGGAGAGAATGAGAAGGAAAGAATGTCCAGGATGCTGTCTCTGCTATAACCCACTTACTGGTCCGCATCACACCAGTACCTGGGAAGAATGGGGGTGGGGCAAGGGGAAGATTATGGAGAGTACCCTCTTTTACTAAACCCTTCACTTCTCTCTACACAGAAGATCTTTCATTAGGAAAAAAAAAAAAAAAAAGAAGAATGCTGAGTATATGGAATAAGCAAAGATGAGTGGTGGAAATAAAATTTGGAGTCATCCAGTGAAGCCATTAACAGTGTTAAGTGCAAACATTTAGGTGAATATTAATCTGGCCGCCTACTTCTCCAGCCACGGCACAATATTCCTAGCATCACTCCATGTCCACCAGAGTCCATACGTTCTACCAAGTTCCACACTGTGTTTTTATGGAGGCTGATTCCATCTGTGTGTTTCCAATTATCGACTTGGGATATATCCGTTCCATAGCAAGAAAACCAAGAATGGGTTTTATTTGGCTCTATTTTATGAGTTTATTTTGCTAAAGCACAATAACCCCAAAAGATTAAGTGCTAGTTTTATTTTCTCACTTTTAGAGGTTGAAACTCACATAATATAAGAGAATATCCTGTTCATATACTTGCCTATGCATACATCTATTTAAGGAGAGAAAGAGAAATGTCAGTTTTATGTTTATTTATTACCTGTATAGTTATTTAGGCCTCACAAAGAGAGAAAAACAGGTTCTGCAACTCTTTCATAATACTATTTGAGGGACTTTTATTTCTATTCTATGAAATGAGCACTTATATCAAGAAAACATTTTTATAAGGAAAATATTCCCCAGAGAGAGGACGACCTGAAATACAAGTCTAATTCCCAGTATGTTTGCCGATCAGTAACACAGAATCCCTCCCCTTTCATCATATTTACTACTGCATAAATCAGTATAACTGGAGTCAGCTAATAAACTTTCACAGCCAAAGGTCTCACACTGAAGTCCATAACCCACAAATATTTGTTCTATAAAATATGACAGATCGGGTAGATTTGGATAGCAACAAACAATCCTAACCTTTGCATTCTATCAATGATCTGTACTTAAAAGTTGCCAATATAAATTTACCTTCGCTACAGGGAAAAAAAAAAAAAGTCCAAGGCTAGTATTTCACTAAAATATTTTAGTAGTAAAGTAAAACTGAATTTAAATCAATCTTAATAGTGTGGTTAACTTTATTAGATTGCACAGTGAAATAATGTCCTTTAACTTATTTTATGATAATGTTATTAAAATCAACCTTGGGTTTCATTCACAAATCAGACAAAATAGCCTTTTAATATTATTTGCCAAAGATTTCTACTAATACAAACATGATTCCTTTTAAAGATCCTTGAAAGAAGAGGAACTAGAATGGAAATTTAATACTTTTCCTTCAAAACTAAATGATGCCTTTAAACAAAAGCCAATATTATAAGTAAAAAGGCCTTTTTAAAATATTGTAAACATGTATCATTTAAAACTTAAGCCAGTTTCGATTAAGATGTATACTGTTAGGAGGAACCCCGATGCTCTCTTATGCAGAAAATTCTACTCCCAAGAGAAAAACACATTAGACAATCTCTTCATTACTTAGTCACTGCTGCCCATGAGAGAAGCACAAATGACATGTAGGGCGGACCTCAAGAGTGTCAATGCATCTACTTTCCTCAACTTAGCAAGAGAAAAGTGTAAAAAGTCACTCACTGTCTGTCCATGATCTGGGTCTCCTTTCTCTCTCAGTGTGGGCAAGCTTAATTCTAGGGGAAAAGTATGGAAAACCATTTGTTGCAGATCCAAACTACGGTTTCTAATTGAGATCCACCAATAATAAGGTAAATAGTTGCATCTCTACTTGACGCTTGTTTTCATTTCCCACTTGGTTTGAAATTCACCTCCTACACCAAACACACAGTGGGATCACGGTGCTCTTACCAATTGAGTTTCTGCAATTATAATCATCTTTAAATGTTCATATCTTATATCATCTATTTCAGGGATCATTTAACGGATTCCCTTGTTGAAATTACATGTTTCTCCTCAATGTTCTCATGACACCTTGCATTTCATTATAGCACTTGCCCCATTTCCTCACTAGCTTATAAATAAACTCCTTAAACCCCAAGACAATTCATTACTGGTAGGCCCTTTAAATAGTGACTTGCACAGAGCTGTTTGATAATTGTCTGTTAAATTAAATTCCAAAAGTCATATATTCCTTAACGTTAAAATATTAAAATTAAACAATGTGTTTATGAAGTATGAAGAGAATGACAATCTGCAAAAATGAAATCATCACATGCATTCTGTTTACCCAACAAATAAGAATACATTCCTAAACAGTTCAGGGGAAACTGTTAGCCAACAGCCTTCAGGCAATGATAACTTGTGCATTGGGACTTTCTATGTATTTTCTGCACTGCTAGTTCTAATGTTCATGAAAAATGCATGCAACTGTTTCATTGGAAAGCTCCTTACTGATAAACCCAGGTCCTGGTTATTGTGGGGATTTCACATTAATTTCATGCCTATGTATAGATAAGAGATTTAATGTTTAAAATAATGCAAACTCCCTTTGTTTCAAATATAAATCAACGTATGAGATAACGGAATAAAGAAAATTGCACAGGCACTCTCATAGCTATGCGCAGGCTTCCTTCTGGCAATTACCAATCTTATTTGTTCAAAAAACACTGAAGCAAAAATTCATCAGTTTGGAGAACAGTCATTTATTCCATTTAACAAATATTTAGTGAACACCAACGACATGCCTGGTCCTTTGCAGGGACTGGAGGTAGAGCAGTGCAACATAAGAGTCACAATCCTCATCCTCACTGAGGTTATAACTGCTGCAAAGAGTTAGATATTAAACAGGTAATCAAGCAAATAAAATCATGACTGAATGGTGCTCAGGAAAACTGGGGGTGAGGTAAGACTGATGAGCAAGGAGTTACATGATCAGATATATTATAAACTATAAAATCTAGTTCTCTCTAATAGCACACTGCTAAGCAAAATAAGAGAATACAAAATTCACACTACATGAAGAGTAAATGGGATATATAATTTGTATTTTTGTGTTCAGAATTTTAAAAAGTCTTATACATTATGTGGCAACACTGTGATAAATATGTTGATGCTTACTAAAATTTCAGAAAGGTCCAGGGTAAAAACGAACAGGGACAGAAGACAGGACAGTCAGGTAAACTGTAGATTCTGTTGATAAATAACTGACAAATTTTATGAAAATCAAATATGAAAAACATAATTAAACATACTTTTCTTTACAATACCTTCCTAAAAATTTGAAAAGCAATCTCTTCTAAAAGTATTTCCAAGCCACTTGTAGATTAATCTCGCTAAAATAGGTATTGATAAAATTAGTTTTAATAAATTGATGCCTAATTCAGGAGTCTACCTGATGTCCAAATTCCAGACAATGTACTAATGCTACACCTGTCATTCAGAATCTCCTGGAATCTATTTTAAACCACAAAGCCTCTTCCAAAACCTTTACCCTAAACATTTATAAAACTATCATAAACGTCTTGGTCATCTCTATGGAACCAGTCTACCTCTTTATTCATCTCATTCCTAAATTATTTCTATCCTTTAAGGCCCGACACAAGCTATATTAGCTCCAATAACAATTTATCAGACAATTCCTAGAAATTATCAAAGATTTATACTCTCACTATAAATCTTACCATATATGATTAATATGGGTGTGTCTAAAGATACATACAGGTTTTTTTCATTTAAATATAACAACATAATTCGTATGATTTAAATGAAATTATGAACATAAAGACCAAATAGTTAAGTGCTCAATAAGCCTTATATATTATGCATAAGTATTAGTATTTATCATACCTATCGTTAGTTTCAACAAAACCTTTCACTAATTCATTCAACAAATATTTGTCACGCAGGTACTATACATAAAGCTATAATGAACAAGATAAATTGGATTTATCTCTCATGAAACTTACATTAAACAAGTAAATGCACAAACCAAAAAAAAAAAAAAAAAAACAACACATTTTTTGGCATACATTAAGAAGAAATGAGCATTTATGGAAATGCTGCTGGCAGCTCAGGATTATATCCCAGTCAAAATATCTGTATATAGCTCCATAGATCTATTGAACATTCCTAAAATTTACTAATAAGATATGTAGTAAACACAGAAAACTGCCACCTATTCAACAAAATTTTCTTTTAGCACTAAAAGACTTTAAAAAATGTATAAAGACCTTTGTATCTATTTTAAATATGTTCAAGCAAACTCTATTTGAGAGGTGAACTTTTCTTTATATTAAACTTGTGGAACAGAAGGTCCTGCTTGGAGATGAGAAAAGGAAATCTTGGAAGATCAGTTGGGGAAACACCCAAATTAATTAGGTCTGAAAACTAAAACTAAAGTGTTTGCCAAATATTGAAGATAGCCTTTCTATCTTCTGACACTCAGCTAAAAACATAAAAAAGGAAACAGACTTCAGTTTATACACATAAAAATTCATTCTCAAGAATGAATTTCTTCAGTATTTTCTAATTTTAAAGGAACACCTCTCCTACTTCAATATCATACTTTGTTTTACCTATTTTCAAGAGAAGTGATACCCTGAAACTCCTACTTTTTCTTCATGTTAAAATTTCATTACCTTCAAGCACCACTTAAACTCTCACAAAGTATTATATCTCATTGTTGCTGCTTCTTCCTGTTTTGCTTCCTTTTTCTTCCTGTAAATCTACTTTGACTTATTTGTTACTCCTCTGTGTTTGTATTTAAGTGGGGAGGCAGCAAACAGTGGGGAGAGAGATACAGACCATCAATTATTCTGCTCACTTAGAGTTTAAGTGTTCTGTTTGATGTCTCCTGGGAGAGAGTAACATCCATAGAAACAAATGTAAATGCACTTACTGTAGGGCTATTTTAAATGCCTCCACTAGTTGAAAGAAAGGAAAAAAGAAAGAGAAAGAGAGGGAGAAAGGAAGGCAGGAAGAGAGAGAGAGAGAGAGAGAGAGAGAGAGAGAGAGAGAAAGAAAGAAAGGAAGGAAGGAAGGAAGGAAGGAAGGAAGGAAGGAAGAAGAAAGGGAGGGAGGGAGGGAGGAAAGGAGGAAAGAGGAAAGGAAGGAAGGATCTGTATAGGACTGTATTTATCTGGGTGCTAGAATCAGCAATAATTTTCTCTTCCAATGCCACTGGCTAAAGTTTCATCATGTTGAAGATAGATACATATTAAGCTGTCAGTCACATGTTTACATCGCTTTAAAATATCACCCCATTCTCAACCTTCAACCTAAAAATGTAGCCCAAGATTGTATATGCAGAAAATCTGCCTTGAATTTATATGAATGTTTCATCATTCATGCTTTGACTTTCCCCCCCTACTATTTGTTGTAGAAACCATTTATATCAAAAACCAGAACAACAACAACAAAAAAGCTACGCCTTGGTAGAAGTTGTAAAAAGGACACCTCAATCTGTCCACAAGAATGCCTAAATAAAGAAGAGCTAGAATAGATACAGGTAACAGGACAGGGCTTTCTGGAGAGGAGGTAGAGGCAGACGTGCTGGTCACAGATAATACAAAAAGCCTGTCTGGAATAAGAGGACATATTTATTTTAAGGGAATTTAGTTCCTCTATAGGTCTTTAATTATTTTCTTTGCTAAGCTTAACTAAGCTAAAGTAAATCACTGTTCTATATTTTAAACGTATGTCATAATGAGAATGAATATTACTTAATATACATAGTAGGTTTTTAAAAACAGTGATAGTTACTCATTATTAACATGCTCTATGTGCTTTATATAAAATACCAGTATTAATCTTCATGATAATTCCTTTTTTTTTTTAAGATTTTATTTATTAATTTGACAGAGATAGAGATCACAAGTAGGCAGAGAGGCAGGCAAAGAGAGAAGGGGAAGCAGGTTCCCCGCTGCGCAGAGAGCCCGATGCGGGGCTCGATCCCAGGACCCTGGGATCATGACCTGAGCAGAAGGCAGAGGCTTAACCCACTGAGCCACCCAGGCACCCCTCTTAATGATAATTCTATCACAGTTCTCATATTATAGATAAGGGCACTAAGAAATAAACTGTCAAATAATATGCCCTATGAAGTGGCATAGAAAGAATTTGAATCTAGGTTTGCCTGAACCCAAACCCTAATTCTTAACCCCTTCAACTCTCTATCTATAGTTGGGGCTCATTCCATTTTAAGCTGATTCTTAAAACAGCTTTGAAAATAGAATGGGTATTACTGAAATAAGTACAATCTGGAAACCAAAACTCAAGACTTTCACTGATAACTATACATGTGTGTATGTATGTACACACAATATAAATAAGAATTTACCTTTTCACAAAATCATGTTTAAGTTCTGCTATAAAATAATTAGATAAACCTTGAAAGCAATCCTAGTATATACAGATTGTATAAGGGATTTGGAAATATTTTGCTCTTAAGTGAATCTTCAATTTGTTGAAATGTTTTTGGTGACACAGTGATTGAGTATATCAATAATCTGTAGCCTCTCTCATAAAGAAGATCTAAAGAGGCAATGTAAAGAAAACATGGGAGCTCTGTTTGCTGCAGGACTCGATCTGTGCTCTTGTACTATAAGAACAAATGCTAATTACTGTTCAGCCCTAATGCTAATCTCAGCATCTGCTAATTAAAAGATCACATCTTCTGCAAAGTCAGCATTACCATTCAAATGAAAACATTAATCAGTTTGAAAAATTCAAAATCAATCAGCTGAGAGGAGAAAGTTGTAAGCCTTCACCACAAACTCAGGGTGCAAAAGAGCTGGTATGCATTTCCACGCCTCTGCAATAGATTGACATTGTTACAAAAGTTATTCAGAAATGTATTTCATTGTGTTTCCTTACTTCACCCTAACCATTCCACTATATAATTGTTTTTATATGCAATATCACAGTATTATCCGGCTCTTAAAGAGATCTTGTTTTACATTTAATGCACTAGAGATATGATTACTGACCAGATTTTTAAAATAGATGTTGCAGAGTTTTCAAAAAGTTAATGCAACTTAGTAAGGTATTTCCAGAATACTAATAACTGCAGAAAAGCTCAGCTGCTTTAATTATTTTACAGCTGTTTTTTCAAGCTAACCTCAGGGTCTTTTTTATGATCTTTATCAATATTCAGAACATCTAAAGGGCAAACTGAGGTTATACTTCAGGTCAAAAAAAAAAAAAAAAAAACCCAGCACGTTTCTCAGTTTCGCTCATGAAGTTGTCATACACACACAAAAAAAACTTCTAGATTTCGTGGACGGTGATCTCTTTCATCTCATTAGGTGTTTTTCCCCGTGTCAAAGGATAGAGACTACTGGGGAACAATTTCTTTCAGCAGAGCAAAATGCAGCTAACCTAGCTCCGTTAAGCCAAAGAATATTTAAACAGCCCATCCCACAGAACTAAAAATTGTGATATGTGTAGAGATAAGAAATGGCAATATATACAAAACATTTAAGTAATGCCTTCAATTCTTTTAAATTTGAAAAATTTAATATACATAAAATTCCCAGTGGCCCAAATAAATATATACTTGGAAACTGGAAAGACTCCTAATATTTTCAGAATCTTAAGAGATTCTGAATTAAGAGAAAACACTTTAAGGTGATTTCTTATTAAGTCATGAACACAATAAAATAAGTATAAAATTAATTAATTAAATCTAAAACTTAGATGGAACACAACTGTTTTGAGTGAAGTTTCTTTTTCATTTTGAAAAATAAGTGAGTAAGGAATTATATGCAAATTCACATGTACAGCCAAAGATATTAATATCATAATATCTGACATAGAAAGCCAAATTCATAGTCTTGTTTATCTAAAAAGATAGGATGAACACAGTCTTGGACAGATTTACAATAATGATTTCATCACACAAAGAGTTTTGATATATACGACACTAAGGAAACTGAGCTCTAATTCACTTTGTTGAATTATGAAATAAATAATACTTTTTCCATAGCAACTCCACGTGATAATTGTAATTCAAAGGAATTATTACTAGAATTTATCATGTTTTTCTTAAACTTAATAAGACAGACAACATGAACCTATATATCTTACACTGATCTCTACTAGCAAAGGCTAACAATCAACTAAAAATAGTTATCATAATATTGATAGATCTTGATAAAAACGTTTTCTTATATATAACCTCTAAAAATCTTTATTAGAATAACATTCATGAGGTGCCTGGTGGTTCAGTCGGTTAAATGTCTGCCTTTGGCTCAGGTCATGATCCCTGAGTCGTGGGTTCTAGCCCTGCATCAGGCTTCCTGCTCCATGGGGTGTCTGCTTTTCCCTCTCCCTCTGCCTGCCGGTTCCCTTTGCTTGTGCTCTCTCTCCCTCTCTCTCTGCCCCTCACCCCCTGCTCT
The DNA here is from genome assembly GCA_003697995.1 of Taxidea taxus jeffersonii. Lineage (NCBI taxonomy): Eukaryota > Metazoa > Chordata > Mammalia > Carnivora > Mustelidae > Taxidea > Taxidea taxus. Next base: position 12,407 of record RCUC01152118.1, read on the forward strand.
CTCCCCCCACCCCACCCCCGGATCTCTCCAATAACCAAACTAAATCTTTTTTAAAAAATTAAAAAACAGAATAACATTCATATGTGGTAAAGACTGTTTTCATATAACACCAAAAAAACGAGTAAGAACAGCTTTGAATGTGTAAATTTTCATCTCCATGATGCACAGAGTAGAAAAATGGCTGATGTGTTCATCAAAGTAAAAGCTTCGGGTTGTCTCCTCATTGACGCATGCTAGAGAGGATTCACTCTCACAAACATAGAAGCACTGATGAAGGCTGCACATCCAAGAAAAAAAAAAAAAATCTCTCAAGAGCAGAATCATTATTCCTAAGCCCATAGAGACAGATAATACACAAATGGAAGGTCAACTTATTAATTTACAAGGAGAAATAACCTTCTGGGGGATCAGGATCCTAGAGGTCTCATCCATTAGTCCCATCCCCTCCCTAAAGGGAGACTTCAGGGGAAGTCAAACGAGGAATCAGAGCAAGAGGAATCAATTGACTCAAGTATTTAAAGACCTCGGTAGAGAGTCAAGTTCTCTGTCTCACAAAAGTGACAGTCTTAGCAGTGGGAGCAGAATTCCTTTTCTATATATTCATGATTAACCAGCAACTCTCCCAAGTGACACACTATTTTCATCAGATCTAGTAAAACTTCAACCCAGTCCTAGCAAAGAGCTTCAGGCCAGGGAAAAATTCAGTCACTTTGAGATGACTTCAAACACCTAAACTTCATTCATTCTGTGCTCATCTCCCTATCTGAGGAATTTCATTTGCTTCTTTCTAAATTCTGGGAGCAATACTTGGTCCATACGCTCTAACACACTGCACTATCATTCAGAGCTATAAGCACTATACTTATAAATTATACAATCTGACATCGCCAGAAAAGATTTGGTCATTTAAAATTTAGCCAAACCATGGGCCTGGATTGCCCATTAAGATACAGAGATCCACTAGTTCAATACTTTTCCAATATCATAAACAAAAGTTGAATACTTTCATTTAACGTGTATCTACTGAGTGCAATCTTCAAGTCAGAAAGACACATTTTGGGATTGGGAGGCTGAACAGACCTAACATCTACTCCGTGCTTACTGCCACCAGGCACTTGACTAAATAGATGAGGACACAGTCTCTCATTTATCCCCTACAGCCATAAGGTAGGTACTGTTACCTCCCCATGCAGAGGAGCAAGCTGAGCACCGCCCCCCATCTCTTCTGGGACCTTGTTGTGTTGTTAGTCCTTCTTTTGCTCACGTTTTCACTTTTGACTTTTGAACTCATTCTAGCCTCTTAAATCTTCGCAGTGCAAGTGAGCAAGACAGCAAACAAATAAAAACCAACCCTCACGAATGTCTATAATTCTCCTCGGGACACTGCCAACATTTTCTCTTTTCTTTCCCAACCAATGGGAAAGTACTTTAAACTCGCTGTCTGATCTTACTCAACCCTCACTCAGTCACCAACCCACGGCAATCATCTTGCAGATACCACGACCTTTCACGAAAACTACTCTGGGAAAGGCACTAATTACATCTGAACAAGAACTTCTAGAACATTCCTCCCTTTGCTTCCATTTTCAAAGATTTTTATTTATTTATTTGACAGAGAGACAGGGAGAGAGGGAACACAAGCAGGGGGAGTAGGAGAAAGAGAAGCAGGCTTCCCACTGAGCCAGGAGCCCGACGTGGGGCTTGATCCCAGGACTCAGGGATAGTGACCTGAGCCGAAGGCAGACACTTAACTGAGCCACCCAGGTGCCCCCCTTTGCTTCCATTTTTAAACTGAACTCCTTCTCCTCCCAGCTCTTTTGACCATTCCTTCTTGTTTCCCTTTGCTACTTTCTACCCTACAATGTTAGAATTCCCCATGGCTTTATCCTTGGCCATATTCTATGTCCACGCTTTATATATTAAATTCTTCTGAGTAATTTAATCCATAATCTTGGCCAACCTCCACTCAACGATGCCAAAATCTGTATCTTTAGCCCAAATTCTCCTCTTAGCTTCAGAACTTTATATCCAGCCCATACCGAAATGTAAGGGAAAGAAATGTCCCATACCGAATACAATACTTTCCCACTAATTTTTCAGAAAATGACACCACCCTTCTCTTTATCCCTCAAGTAGTCAATATGTAAATGAACCCTGTCTTCTGCTTTACTGTCCGCCTCTAATTCAATCATCAATTCCCAAATATTTTACTTCCTTAGGTCATCCTACAACAGTACCCTTTCTCTCCATTCCCATCGCTGTGGCTTCATTAAATCCCTAGTATTTTTCCAAGAAGGATCTAACTAGCCTCCCTTCTGGGATGAAAGCTCTCCACCCATATTCTACCCCCACTGACTGCAGGAAAATCCAAACTTCTTATCAGAGCCTCAAGGCCCAGGATTAAGCCCATACCTACTACCTCTCTAGCTTTAATCCTCAGAATTCTTTCTCACTCCCCCCACAAAACCACACCAAAACATACACACACCAAATACTCACAAGTTCATACTCTTTCTGCCACAGCATAGGGCACAATATTCGCGTCAGTGGATCCAACACCTAATGAGTCTTAGGAAACCAAATCCAGGTATCTTCTTTGTTGACAGTCCTGACCCCACTATGTTTTAAAGCCAGAGTATGATTATGGATATTGCTGAGTTATCTTCCCAGTTAAATGTCAACAGATAATTCTCAGTTTGGCAGCTTAGAGTGGGCCAAACCACAATTTCCACCACAATAAGAATTTCGAACAAAGTGTATTACACTATTCTTCTCTGTCACAAATTAAGAAGCTTTTCTATCTACATCCACTATTAACAGGGCTCATACTTGGCCATACCGGGATTTTTTAATTACTTAGTAGTTTGGGCTCACCAAAATAATCAATCACTACACTAACAACAGAGTAGTACTGAAACTTAGGCTGGAATGCTAAATATGTGGCTCTGTAGCTCAGAGTTATTAGCAAACAGTCCTGACATTCTATAACTTCCAGTGTCAAGAAGAAATTTAAACCTGACGCGGAGCCTTGAAGGCAAGCCTTTGAATTCACTCAGATAGCACTGTACTTTTGTACACAACTAGAGACTAAAACTGATACAAATGCATTTTTTAAAATTTTCGGTAACTATTATACAAACAGATTTTATAATAAACTTACTATAAAACTGAGGAAACTTTAATTTTCAAAAGGAAAAATCTTTTCTTCTCAAAGAGATTGTTCTCCTTGTGTAAAGAGGATGATAAAATTCTTAACCCAAGTAGGTCATTTATATCTATCATCCTCATTCTATCAGCAGAAGTTGAATGTTCCTTATTTGTAAATTAAGGTTTCCCTAACAGAGGTCCTTGAAATTCAACTATTTACCTATAGAGCTGACTTCCTATCGATAGCTATGGACTATATGTCACAATGCCCAAAGGGTAGATTAGGAGGGGAAATTTTTCATTTTCATTTCCTTATTCGCTTTTTTTTTTTAAGAGGGAGAAAAGGCAGAAGTGGGTGGAACAGAGGGAAACGGGGAAAGAGAATCTTACACAGGCTCCACGTCCCAGCATGAAGCTGACACAGGGCTTGATCTCACAACTGAGAGATCATAACCTGAGCCAAAATCAAGAGACTGATGCTTAACCAACTAAGCCACCCAGGCACCTCCATTTTCTAATTTCTATACAATTAAAAGCTACATAGAAATCTGGATTAAATTTTATTCTATATTTTGACATCCTTCAAGTCTTTGTTCAAATGTCACCTTCGCAATGAAGACTACAGTGACCTTCTTTTTAGTGTGATAACCTGCCTTCCACTCCCCCCATCTGTCACTCCAATGCCCTTATCCTGCCCCGCTTCTTTTTTCTATAGTACCTATTACTTTCTAAGGGCAATATAATTTACTCATATATTAAGTTCACTATGCATTTTATATATTTATGCAAATATAAATATAAATATTCTGTCCTCTACAAAAGTGTTTCATGAGGATAAGGATCTTTGTCTGTTGTCTATTTATGATCCCAAGTAACCAGACCAATGCCTGGTTCTGAATAGGTACTCGAATGCATAATTGTTGACTGCTGAATACATAATTTAAAGTCACCTGTTTTTCTCTTATTCACTAGTTAATAAGCATTACAGGAGTCTACGATGAAAGCGAGACTTGTAAACTTGGACCATTCCCATGGTCAGCACCATGGGAACTACCCTCATTTATCTTCTCATATATTGTTGGGAGTACCCCCAGAACTCTCAGTATCCTTCTCCAGGCATCATGAGCTCTATTTCAATAGCTCCCTGCCTGCCACAACAGAGAGATCGCTGCCATGGAGGCTACTCAACCGAGTCAGAGATAGTGGCTTTCATGCTGACTTCATCATTATAGTCTGCCCCTCTGTGAGTATGCTGGTAAGTATTTTAACCTTTCAACAACTTCAACTTCTTGGTCTATAAAATGAAGTATTTGAATGATAAATGTAGTATTTTGTCTGGGTCAAAGACATTGTATTGTTTTAGCAATATAGCCTGGGAAGAACAGCTAGCACATTGTGCAACTAAAGGAAAGAAAGAAGAGCAACACGTAAAAATAGTATACAGTATAAAAGGAGGGGAGCACTTACATACAACCTAACCATTTCAGGGTATCTGGGTGGCTCAGTCAATTAAGCATCTCCCTTCAGCTCAGGTCATGATCCTGGAGTCCTGGGATGGAGGCCCTCCTCAGGCTCCCTGCTCAGTGGGGAGTCTGCTTCTCCCTCTCCCTCTGCACCGGCCCCCACCACAGCTCGTGTGTTCTCTCTCTGTCTCTCAAATAAATAAATAAAATCTTTTAAAAAGAAAGCCCTAACCATTCAAATGGGAGCATTTAAATGTGCTAATAATATAAGGTTAATTGTTATTGTTATTGTTTTCGTTATTATTAATATATTATTGGGGAATATCTACATTTTCATTAGTACGTTGAAATAAACAGAATAATGGCTTTCTCATGATAATTTTACTACTAGTTATAAAGTAAGTAAATCTGTTTTAAAAGTCTATAATAATAAATACTCAAGCGCATAATTCTGCAGTAGGGCAACATGCAGAAGTATCGAGGCGTCATCACTACTCCCATTCAAGCTGACACCGAGGCAACAACATCATCTTGACTACACCTTTGGGTGAATCATGGAGCTGATGACAGTCCCACACAGCACAGCCTCCTTTGGCCATGTTCTTTTTTTTTTTTTTTTTTAAGATTTTATTTATTTATTTGTTAGAGAGAGAGAGAGGGAGCGAGCACAGGGAGACAGAGGCAGAGGGAGAAGCAGGCTCCCTGCCGAGCAAGGAGCCCGATGTGGGACTCGATCCCAGGACGCTGGGATCATGACCTGAGCCGAAGGCAGCCGCTTAACCAACTGAGCCACCCAGGCGTCCCAGGCCATGTTCTTCTAAGAGCCCTGATGAAAGCTGAGGGCCAGTCTCTTAACGCAATATTTTGGATTTTTACCTATAAAAATAACTAAGTACCTTAAAGCAGATTTTTCAAGAGCCAGGCACAGTTCCAAACACTTTACCTGTCATAAGCCGCTTAATCCTTGTAACAGCCCCAGGAGGCAGGTACTACCATCAGCCCAATTTAAAGATGAACAAACTTAATTTCCCAAAGTGACACTGCCAGTAACTGATAGAACTGGAGTTGAAACCCAAGCAAACAGAATCGACGTTCTCCCCCTTTAAATCTAGATTAAGAATATATAATGCAGTGTAATAACGTATACAAAACAGTTGATCACTTAGTCTATTACAAGCCCGATCCCTGGGCTTCATCCACAGCATCGTGTTGAATTCTGACACCAGTCCTGCGTGGAAGAGACCACCATTCTATCCTCTGCTCTCGGGTGAGCAAACTGGGGCTCTGGGCGGGTAAGCGCTTAAACAAGGGCGTATCTTTACAATCTTCTTCACCGATCTGTGTCGCACTGCTTCTTTCAAACACTGTTTCCTTCGTTTCCTTATTCCAAGCTAGTGACCTCACTCCGGCATTGTCATCACATGGCACAGTCATGAGTATCTCGTCAGTGTTATGTGCTCGAATACACTCCAGACAGGTACTAAAAATTACAACGCAGATGTCTCACGCTACAGATGTCTTTAATTATTAATTTATACTTATCAGTCACCATGTGCCAGGCAGTGAGATAGAGCCAGAGAAGAAAATGAAGAACAGTTACTATCTGCGGAAAAAAAGCAAGTAGGGAGTTACAGAAAGCCCTGAGAAGTGGCCTTGGCCAAGGAAGTGCAGTTGCCAAGGAAAGGTGGAGAAGGACAAGCTTGTTCAGATTTGGGGAGGCAATGTCTCATCTGAGCCCTAAATGATAAGGCTGCAACGGCCAGAGGAAGAGGGAAGGAGGGGAGGTGAGTGCAAAGTTCCTGAAGAAAGAAAAGGATAAAGGCCTTACATTGCGAGACTGGGTTCTTTGGGTTTTTGTATCAACCGCCTCTCAACAGCCTCCACAGGTTATTTCCCTGTGTGATTCACTCAGCTGTTGGCCTCTTCCTTCTTCAAACCCTCACCTGGAGTCACAGGACGTCTTCCAACTTCAGTTTCTGCCCCACCCTATTGACAGACAAGACGGCAAGAACAACAGTTTCCACCCACCTACCGGAGTCTTGCAGATTTTGTTTTATTGCCACAAACTGCTTCTGCGGCATGTCTGGGTCCAACCCTATACACTGCTGTGACCATCTCCTCACAGTTATCTATCAGACATCACTGTATCAGGCCACTCCACACAGCTGGGCTTCTGCCTCAGTTGTCTTGTCAAGCACAATAACAAATGTATGGCCTGGTGGCCACATGGGACAAAATCCTGTCTGACTGGCCTGAAGCCACGGGGTTCTTATCAGCACTTCTCCCCAGGAGGCTATCTGTACTCTTTTACCTAAGACTAAAATATTTGAGACTGATCTGCAAGTTTGATATGCCTCCACATATTATTAGGCATATCAAGATACAAACTCTTAATTCGTACACAGGATATATTTTGTTGAATGGATATGTAAATCTGTACTACCATAAAACTCCCATGTGACAGGTGGTTGGGATAAACAGTAATATGCATTTTTGGTAAACATAACACGCAAATAAAAGAAACACGCCACGGATGAAAAGGTTTAAACGGACTGGAAAAATACATATCTCTCATTACAGTCTCTTAATAACTTAGGCAATAAACCCCACATTACAAATTCAGAAATGATAGAGAAAGGCTGCAACATTAGTAATACGCACAATATTGGAGAGTTCTACTAAGGACTTTTTCAGTCTAATCAAAGTGTGATTAATCTTAACGATCTAAAAGAACTCAAATCCAATACAGTAACAATGCTAACAACAGTAGAATGGCTACACACGGAAAACTTACTGTGTGCCAGGCACCGTGAAGGGCTCTGTAGAAGGACAGGTTACTTACCATCCATCTCCCTTTTCCTAAGTAGCAGAATCTTCATTTTGTTCAGGGTAGGGAAGTGCCTGTTTAAAAATCTCTTGCTTCCCCAGACATTCTTCAGGGGGAGTGGTCCTTGACACTCCACTGATGAAAGACAGATAAGCTGCCTGAATACTTTCCAGGAGAGTCTTCCTTTCCCAATACGGTTCCAAACCCTCCCTCCCTATCACGTTCTGTCCTCCCTCACAGGGCTGACAGGAATGCCTGGAATGTGAGGGGCTGAAATGGAAGTATCCAAGGTGGGACCAGGAGGACACAGAGGACCCAAGAGCGACACTATGACGCTCATGGACCAGGAGGAAACAGAAAGTTTCGAGTTCTACCATCATCATGAACCTGCTACACTCGCTTTGGACTGCTCACCTCTGGATTTGGGGTGGCATGAACAAAATAAATAAATAAGGCTCTATTTGGCTAAATCTATTCAAGCACATTCGCATGCATTAATTCACTTGTTGTTGTTTTTTTCTTGGTAGGATTTGGCAATATTCTTATTCCAGGAGCCTCATAAAATAGAAATGTTTCTTTGGTAGTACTCTTACTACTACAGCAATAAGGGGAAAATTGATCAAAGTCAACATTGTATAGCTTCCCTCTTGTCTCACTGTCATAACAGGCCTAAAGCATTCTCATCTCTCTACTTTTCCTTATTCGTATGGTTGCCTGATTATCTGCCCATTCTTGCCCATATTTTGATAAAGCATTTACATATATGATAATCTCTAAATTCATTTAAAAGTAAACTAATCTTTTCTTTATCTAAAATGAAAACAGCAGGGGCGCCTGGGTGGCTCAGTGGGTTAAGCCTCTGCCTTCGGCTCAGGTCCTGGGATTGAGCCCCGAATCGCATCGGGCTCCCTGCTCAGCCGGGAGCCTGCTTCCCCCTCTCTCTGCCTGCCTCTCTGCCTACTTGTGATCTCTCTCTGTGTCAAATAAATAAAATCTTTAAAAAATAAAATAAAATAAAATAAAAACAGCAAATATACACCAAAATTGAATGATGCAAGTTTTAATAATGTGACTTCTTTTTTTTTTTCAGATTTTATTTATTTATTTGACAGACAGAGATCACAAATAGGCAGAGAGGCAGGCAGAGAGAAAGGAGGAAGTAGGTTCCCCACTGAGCAGAGAGCCCGATGTGAGGCTCTATCCCGGAACCCTGGGATCATGACCCAGAGGCAGAGGCTTAACCCACTGAGCCACCCAGGTGCCCCTAATAATGTAACTTCTAATTACCCAGCAATGATACCTCTACTAATTCATCTTTAATACTCGAAATATCATCATATAGTATACCATAATTTAAATCCTAAAATGATGCCTTCTTTAAAGATTATAATAATAGGGGTGCCTGGGTGGCACAGTGGGTTAAGCCTCTGCCCTCAGCTCGGGTCGTGGTCTTGAGATCCTGGGATCGAGCCCCGTGTCAGGCTCTCTGCTCGGCAGGGAGCCTGCTTCCCCCTCTCTTTCTCTGCCTGCCTCTCTGCCTACTTGTGATCTCTGTCTGTCAAATAAATAAATAAAATATTTAAAAATAATTAAAAATTTAAAATAAAAAAAGATTATAATAATAAATACTAAATCCTTATCATGGACCAAACACTGTACTGTATGCTTTAGATACATTATCTCATTAACATTATTGATAGAAGTACTATTTAGCATCCTGATTTTCACTAGATTCTGGAACATGCCATTGTCACATGGCTGGTAATTGCTAATGTCAAGTCTTTAATTCAGGGTATTCTAACATCCAGACATTATTAAGTCCTTATAGCTAGAAACATTTGAAGATTAGACACTGAAAGTGCATTTCAGATTCTGGTTTATAAAGTCATTTGATGTTAGCCCGGCTTTTATTCATGCACTTACAAAATTAAAATTATTCCATATATGGTTGAAAGAAAAAAGTTATTTAATTTATATTTATATATATAAAAATAAATAAATAAAAAGTTATTTTAAATAAGTAAATAAATAAATAAAAAGTTATTAAATTAAATAAATAAAAAGTTATTTAATTTATATTTATATATATATATATTTTTTTTTTTAAAGATTTTATCCATCTATTTGACAGAGAGAGAGAGAGAGAGAGCACAAGCAGGATGCAGCAGGTAGAGGGAGAGGGAGAAGCAGGCTCCCAGCCAAGCAGGGTGCCCAATGTGCGGCTCAATCCCAGGATCCTGGGATCATGGCTTTAGCCAAAGGCAGACGGCCAACCAACAGAGCCACCCAGGAGCCCTGACAAAGTCATTTTAATAAGCAGCATTTCCAGTGTTAATCTGAAGACCAAGAAGTATATCAAGATACAAACTGAACAAATCTGATTAGCCGACATTTCAAGTTTTCTTGAAACAATCTTATGAAGCCTAGACATGGCTACCAGAGAAATTACTTTCATTGCCTTGTTATTTGAAAGATTTATTTCAGTACAATTCACATGGCACAAGCCATTTTATAACTATGCATTATTCATAAACAGATAAACAAGGATTCAACAAGCACAAAAGCAAAGACATAAACACATGAAATGCTGAGCATACTGGGCAGACAGTTGGGAGTATAATAGGACCTGGTGAGAGTGAGGAATGTACCTATTCCGTCGCATGTGAATATATGGCTGGGGCCAGGGCCTACAGGCTAGAAGATAACAGGAAAAGTTTCTAAATCCCGTGCTTTTCCCTTTAGGCACAATCTCCCTCAAATCCTGTGTCAGTCTGGAACATTTACATTTAACACTTTCTGTCTTCTACTATAAGAACGGTGGTTATTACAACTGATGAGACTGATAAAGCATATACCTTGTATAGTATTATAGTTCTAAACATCAAACTAGAATATTTAACCTGATTCTATATCCACAACCACTTGGAAATACAGAATTCGTCATACTTTGGAAAAGACCATCTAAATGGGGATACAAACAAATGCCAACATCATTAATATTTAATCACATTTCCTAAAACAGTAATATGATACGGGCTTCCCTGTTATCAGAAACTTCACTTTAGGCCACTTTTTAATGTAGGGAAGACCTACATTAGTATGGCCTTCCTTTTCTCATTTGCTAGCATCCAGATATGTACTTCAGGATAAGACAAAAGGAATGCCATTCTCAGAGCACCAAGGACTGAATGAGGCTGGTGGAAGCTCTGTCACTACTCTCTGAAAAAAAAGTAAATAATGACAAAAACTGCCAATCATACATAGCTCCAACTATAAGCTACTCCACACTTAAATACATCCCTGGTACTTTAGTGGAAAAACTGGCGAAATCTGAACAAGATCTGCATGTTAGAATTTAGCTGATGGTATTGTAACTAATGTTAATTTCTTGGGTCTGGACTGCTGCACCAAAATACCAGAGACTGGGGAACAGATAAGCAATGAACATGTATGTCTCACAGTTCCGGAGGCTGAAAGTCTGAGATCATGGCACTGCAGTGGTTCAGTGTTTGGTTAGCCTTTCTGGTTCATAGACTTCAAGTGGCATAAGGGACTAGGAACCTTTGCGGGGCCTCTGTGATAAGCACACTAAACCCATTCACGAGGGATCCGCCTTCACATCCTAACCACCTCCCAAAGACTCCACCTCCTAAGACCACCACATTGGGCATTAGTTTTTCAACATACGAATTTTGGGGGGGTCACACTCAGACCATAGCAGTTATGTAAATGGTAACATTAAGGATAGCCGATTAAAGGGTATGTGGGAACTCTTTGTACTATTTTTACAACTTTTCTCTATGTTGCAAATTGATCTAAAAAATAAAAAATGTTTAAGAAGCCCTCATTTCTTTTAACATAAAATTTTAGAGTAGCTTGCTGAGCAGTCCAGATGTCACAGAACATCAAATGATGACCATTTCAACTATTCAAAGCTTTAGAATATCAGCATATCAGAGTTTCTACGGGCTGTGTTTAACAATTACAGCTTATTAACCTTTGATTTTTGACAAAAAGAATGGTTTTACAAAGATGGATCCATGAATAAAAAATGAAATTCTAAGTGCTACATTTGAACTTGAGAAGAAAAACACTGTATTTCATAAGTTATAAAATTCTAAGGCTCAGCTAAGGAAAGAATGAAAAAACTGATCATTCTTTTCCAGTCTGATCATAATATAATTCTTAGAGATAAGAAACACTTTATGGAAAATGTGTTGCCAGAAGAAAAGGCATGTTTTGCAGACACCTTTGTGAAGGCAAAACAAAACTTCACCCCTTCATTCATCCAATCTGCATTCATAAAGCACATATTCTGTGCTTGGTACTGTAATTAATGTTAAGCTCCAGAATACAAAATGTAAAATAAAAAGATTTTATGATCACTTATATATGGAACTTACTCCCAAAGCACAGGTGAGTAAAAATAATCTAGTTCTAAATATCTAAAAAAGGTCAAATATGATTTCCCAGTAGGATATCTCTTCTGTTTCTCCTTCAAGGAGAGTTTAAGTATCTCGATTTATGAAGATAATGAGGTTCCACTTCCATATACCTTTTTTTTCTTTTATTCTGGGGATAGTAGAGAAAAGAGTTGGATTTTGTCGAGTATCCATTTTCTACCAGGTTTTTTGTTTGGTTGTTTTAGTTTGGGTTTTGTTTTTCTTTTCTTTTTTTTTTTAAGATTTTATTTATTTATTTGACCGCAGGGTGGGGGGATCACAAGTAGGCAGAGAGGCAGGCGGAGAGAGAGGGGAGAAGCAACTCCCTGCTGAGCAAAGAGCCTGATGTGAGGCTCGATCCCAGGACCCTGAGATTATGACCTGAGCTGAAGGCAGAGGCTTAACCCACTGAGCCACCCAGGTGCCCCTGGGTTTTGTTTTTCTAAGCTAACACCTAAACACCTCCAGAGTGGGGAGAAAGTACAACTTTATGCCACATTCCGCCCTGAGCTGCCCCTCTCAAGTAGTCTGCCCCACAATCTAAAGTTGAAGCAGAAAACCTCACAGGGTTTTCACATCTCCATCTTTCCATAAAGTTAGACCAATACACAATGGTCAAATACACTCTACTTTCTATTCGAGATTATTCACCTCAGGAGTGGCATTTGTATGTCTCCTAAGGTCCAAGACCTAAAAAGAGTCTCATAAAATGAATGTTGTTCTGCTATACACTTCACATCAAAATCTCAGTTCTGCTATAAAAGACCCTAAAGTTAAAATAATCATGCATGCAAGGAAAACAGGAGAGTTCCGACATTGCAGAAAGCAATGAGACATGTCAACGACAACAAAAAGATCTTTCTCCTCTCCACCACTTCAAAATGAAATGATTTATTTGCTATTACAAATTCTAAAGATTGTCGAGTTACAGTGAAAATGAACTCATGGTGTTTTCTTTTAAAGAGGTAGTCATTAATCTCAGCCAATTGGATAACTATAGATTCTCAGACAGTCCTCACAAAGCTAGGAGAAAGGCTTGTGCTAATGTCTGATGGGAAGCATGATAATTGTAATTGGGTTTAGAAATGTTAATGTTTATGGTAATATTTAAGCTGAAAAGAAACAATAGAGAACTAAATCTAAACTTGGCAAAAGTGACTAACCTGTAATGCCAAGATGAGTCATCATAAATTCTAAATGGTAATTCTTGGCGAGACAAGGATTAGGGGTGGAAAGCACTCTGAGTGGCTATTACTGCAAAATGAGAACATAAGAGTTTGTATAAAAGGAATTCAGAGAACAAGAAGGTAGAAAGCAGTGATGGAAAAAATACTGAGGGAGACTAGGGAAATATTCACTGGAATATTCACTGTGACCACGGGCCAGGAAAGAAAAGATACAAAAACAAATCCAAAGAACCTGATGAGCTAGGTTTGTCACTGACCTGAAAGATCAGCTTGGCTGTTGATAAGGCTCAGAAGAAAAAACCTTGTTTCTCTAAGAATGAAGTAAGCTTAGCTCCAGAATGGAACCGGGGATCACTACAAGAGCAGATGGAAGTAAAAACAGAAATGCCTACTCAACAGATGCCGTCAAAACATAATAATAATCTATACCCTACGAAGGCAAATAACAAGGTGGCACTTATAATTACCTATACAGCCAAATCTTTACTATGGTGTTGTGACTGATTTTCACACATCTTGCAAAGTGACTCATATTACTTGATAGTTAAAGGACCTTAAGTTAAGCCTCCAGGACAGCACTGAGGTTGAAGAGGAAGAGGCAGAAAGGATACTGTCCCTGTTAGTATAGAGATATGAAAGGAAGACATGGCAAGGCCATACATTGACTCAATAACTATGTAAAACTGGACGTGTTTCTAAAATTCTCAGTCTTGGGGCGCCTAGGTGACTCATTTGGTTAAGCATCTGCCTTGGCTCAGGTCATGATTCCAAGGTCGTAAGGCTCTCTGCTCAGCGCCTGCTTCTCCCTCTCCATCTGCCCACCACTCTCCCTGCTTGTGCCCTCTCACTCTCTCTCGCTCTTTCTCTCCGTCAATTAATTAAATCCTTTTTTAAAAATTAAAAGAATACAATTCTCAGTCTTACATAGCCCCTTAACTATGGGCCCACAAACTCCAGGAAGGTGGGTTTGGCTGGGAGCTAACTAGTTCACAGTACCATCCAGGAAATAGCACGGGTCACAAGTCCATACCAAAGGAACCCACTCCCCGGGATCACTGGAGTACCCTTCCACTCCACCAGCCAGCTGCACTGAGAGCAACAGAGTACAAATTGCTAAATTCCAGGGAGGAGCTCAAACCTTTGGATGAAATGATAAAATTGATTCTTTTCTCCCCTCCGTCAACCGCTAAAAGACAAAGCAGATTCTGGCTTAGAAGTGACAGGACCAGAGAACATGGAAGGGAGGCACTCTTCCTTCTGTTCTCCAAAATGTTTGGGGGAATCATGTAGGAAAGGGTGGCTGGTGTTAATATTCAGAAGGTGAAGTTTAATGAAAAGGAGGACCCTCCCCTGTTGAATACAGATGGTTTGAAGGCACCAGAAATCATTACGTGTCACTATCTAATCGGAGAAGGCAGTGAGATGGTGCTTCCAGGCCCCCAGAGCCCACCATTCCCCCCTCAGGTGTCCTACCGAAGGGTTCCTGAATGACTATGAGCCTAGGACAGCCCAGAAGTCGGCCAGGCTGATGATCCTGGACCAGGTCTGTAGAGGATTCAAGGATGTTCCCTCAAGCGAGTAGCTGCATGTTCACTTCTGCATGTCCAAGCGACCACTATGAATTGTTAACCTCTACTCATGCATTTTAAACACCACCACTCCCTAGACGTACACTTCTTTTCTGGCCTTAAAAAAAAACCTAAGGTTTGGGGCGCCTGGCTGACTCAGGCAGTAGAGCATGCAACTCTTGATCTCAGGGTCGTGAATTCAAGGCCCACATTGGGCATAGAGCTTACTTTCTTAAAAATAAGGTTTATAACACAACTTTTCTTTATTTCCTCCAGAGAAAATTTGGAAGGCCCAGTCCATTTTTTTTTTTCCTTCAGCTAAAGAAAGTATGAACACACAATGTTTTAATAAGAAACAATAAACCTATGCTTTGGAAATTTTCAATTTAGGGACCAAAGTCAACCCACACATTTAAAGCTTCTGACCACTACTGTATCAAAATTGTAATTTTCTTTTGAGATTTTATATATTTGAGAGAAACAGAAGATATCGAGGGAAAGCATGAGTGGGGAGGAGAGAGAGAAGCAGACTTGCGCCGAGCAGGGAGTCCAACACGGGACTGAAACCCTGGACTCTGAGATCACAACCTGAGCCAAAGGCAGATGCAAAATTGACTGTGCCACCCAGGTGTCCCTGTAAGAAATTTTAAAAGAATAAAAAAGTGGCTCCCACATTCATGTAACATACATTTGAATGTCAACAAACACCCAAGTAAAAGCATATAAACACCTTTTAGATATTTGAAAGTCCACCCCAAAAATTATAGCTATGGAAAATAAAAAATAAAGATTTCTGAAAACTGGAAGAGTAATAATAAAGAAAGTTACTAGTATGAAATTCTCATCAACTCTGACTTTGAGACCCTACTCGGGTATACACAAAGATTGTTTCTGGAAATAAAAGTTAAAGTATGATTTTTAAAAATTATCCCCCAAATAAGTTCCCATTTACCAATATAGAAATTGTATGAGTACCAAAGGTATTGACTCATTAAGCAATACATCAAGAAATTAAAATGAGAGGTTAACAAGTATAGAGACACTTTCCTAGTTCTCTGTGAACTTGGATTTCTGAACGTAATTATCTGGCAACCCCCCCAAATCATACATTTAAAGTCTAGAATCTACTAGCAATTTGCCCTTGGAAGCTGAGCACTTGCTTTCCAAATGGTTTCTATTGTGCTTCACAAGTCAAAGGGGAGGCAGACAAACTGGCCAAGGTAAGAAGGACAAGTTAACTCCAAAAGACTTGCCTCTTTTGTCCAATCACTAAGTCACAAACACTCAGACACACACCCTCAATGCCATAGGAAGAAAATTAAAATCAAATATGGGCTCTTACCCCATAGTGTGTGGGCAAAACACCCACAATGTTGACATATAAATCTTAAACACAAGTAGGCATTTGACTGGCACCACCACTCACCAATCTGGTTCTACACCTACAGTCAAAACCACCCTGTTCCAGGAGAAGAGTACTGCTTTATTCCACATTTAAGACACTGAAGCGAGAAGGCCAATGAGAAGTCCATAAAAGGGCAATTTCGCATCACTGTCTTTTCACTGTTCACACTGTAGGTAGTATCTACAGCTGTGGAGAGAGCCCATCAAATATGCTTTCTACTCTTTTCTCAAACTTCCATAATAAAAGCAAGAGGAGATATAACCATACCTATGATTTCCGCCTCCTTCCTTAGCATTCTAATTTCTCTCTAAAGACAATTTTGTGAAATGCCTCCAACCAACTTTCTACCTACCAATGAAGAAGAATGCTTTCAAAACTTGGTCTCTGAAGAGGACATGAATAAAACCGAGATGAGTGAGAGAACATGACTTTACAAATTAAAGAAATGTTGAGACTTGTCCTTCAGAATTATTCTTAGACGTGGAAATAAAATTCCAAATTCGATCTTCATTTTCTGTATTTCCTCAATAAATGGTCTAGACAAACATCCACATCAACTGGAACAATCAATTAGCTCTGGTAATTATTACAGTTCATAGTGGTTTTCTAGTATACCAGCAATTTTCTCTACAAGCTTTCCAGACATATGACAAAAATCAACAATTGGGACCATAATATCAAACATCTTACTATAGCCCCTTGTATACAGGCCCTTAAGAAAGACTATAAATTTAAATGTAAACTTTCATTAGTATAGAAAAGTGATGCTGTTGAGATTGTCTTAAGAGACAAATTATTCACTTTCTGGTCTGATTTCCTTTCCACCTTTCTTGACTACACAAGAAGAAGACTAGAATATGTAAACTCATTCCTTACCCCTTTGGTCCCTGTACCTATCATGATATCCTGCCATTCTTCTCACTGGCATTTCTAATGGAGCTTGAAATTAACTTTTTTTTTTTTTTTTGGCTTTCTGCCTTATTTTATTTTGTTTTGTCAGTCTGGGTTTTGTTTTCCTTTAAGTTTTTTACTTTATGCTCTATTTTCTAAGAAGTCAGCACAGCTCTGAAAGCAGTTTGTCTTAACTAATGCTATAGGACAAATGAGGAAATACATAAAATATTAATATTTAAATTTCTCTCATGTATTATACCAGACTTTTTTTTTTAAGATTTTATTTATTTATTTGACAGAGAGATCACAAGCAGGCAGAGAGGCAGGCAGAGAGAGAGGAAGGGAAGCAGGCTCCCTGCTGAGCAGAGAGCCCGATTCGGGGCTCGATCCCAGAACCCTGGGATCACGACCCGAGCCGAAGGCAGAGGCTTTAACCCACTGAGCCACCCAGGTACCCCAGTATCAGACTTTTTTAAAAAGTGAAGACAGAGGTGTAGGTTTGGGAGAAGGGGAAAAAAAAAACCTTGACAATATGGCAGTATTATGTTTGGAGAATAAATTACATCATAGTATCTTAACAAGTAGCCTCAAGATGACACAAGATTAACACAAACCTACGTGGACATATAATCTAAATGAAAAGTAGAATCTAACTCAATGCCTCCAGAAGGATAAAAAGAAGTAAAATTCATAAAAATAAAAAACTTAAAAGGCTTCTCTGCAATTATAGTTATGATGGAATTGGCACAGCATGGTTTTAACCACATAGAAGATTAATATTTATATTCAACAAATGTAGCTAGAAAAATGTTATTATATCGCCTCCTTTTCTCACTAGGAGCATGCTGATTGAAATGGATTCATTTATCTAAGCTGACAGCCAGACAAAACTATATTGTGAATATTTTTTATCTCTGATTAAATAAGAACTTAGCAACATCTGGTTTGCTACAATTACCTTATATTATTCAAAATATGGTTTTTTAAAATATGTTTAGCCATGTCACACTGTGTTTAACAGTTCTTTTTAATACAGCATTCAGAAAAAACTAAAACAATTTAATTATGGAAGAAAGTATTAAGTCAAAAAACTCCCAGAATAATTACATATTCATGTTTAGAGCAGTTAGGATTATAACTAAAATCAGGTATTTGATTACCCAGAACAAGAACTTAGGGGTTTTTATGTTCTTGCAGAAAGTCCTTTCAGCTGTCAACAGAGGTTTAAAATTGTATCTTCTCTAGATAGCATAATTAGAGAAGAAAGAATATCCTATATTGAAAGAGCAGTTCTTCAAGAGAACGCAAATACTGACATCATATTACAAGCCTACCTGTGAAGAGCAAGTTCTCACAGGCCAAGGATAAAGGGCCCCAACTCCTAGTTCATGCACATCTGCAAATGCTTTCAGAATACCTGCTTTCAAAATATTTTTGGAAACTATATTGTTTTAATTATGCATGGCAATTGTATACTTTTTTCTTAAAGCTGCCTAAATTTGCTGAGTACTATTTAATTATAACCCTTCCTTGTTTTATTCCAGTCAACATGACAGTTTGTTCGACATAAAGGACTCTGAGCACATACCCTGTCCTTTGAAATAGTTCTTTCTTTGTGACAATAATACTATTTTCCTTGATTGTCGCTTTTAAAATGAGTAATCTTCTTCAAATTGTAAATAGAGTTGATTTAGGAGGAAATGTACAGTGGGGAAAATCTGTCTGCCCTGAAACACTATGTAGACGAACTGCATTTTATAGTATATAAATATACTATAAAATATACTAAAATATATACTATAGTATATTTTAATATATACTATAAATATAATATATAGTAATATACTATATATTATATATAGTATAATACTATAAATATATAGTATTATACTATATATTATATATATAGTATATATAATATATACTATATATTTTAATATATACTATATAGTATTATACTATATATTATATATATAGTATATATAAAAATATACTATAGTATATATGCCCACAGAAAGTATGGAAGTAAGTAATGAAGGCATTTCTGGCATTCTTATCTGACAGTGCCTACAAGTGTTTGGGCTTCTGTTTGTATCTCATAAATTGCTAGATGATCATTAATTTCAGAATAACTCAGAGATAGGAAAAGATAATATGGTATACATGAAGTAACATGACAAAATGATTCCAAATGGAAAGCCATGAAAATTGCAGTCAACAGATAAGAAATATGATGTCAATCTCACAAAAAGTTTGTGAGCAAAGGAAAATAAGAGATGACTTGACTCAGGTCCTCCACGCCTCTTGCTCAGTAAGGCAAGGATGATGATAGCACCTGTTTTTTCTACCTGACTCTCATATATAATAACCAAACCTCATGACATTGCTCTATATTATATGAACTACTTTAATTCTCACAATCCAGCTATAAAATAGGTATTATTAGCCCAATGAGTTGGAGAGGAAACCAAAGCACAGAAAAGGACCCTAAGTCACACTGCTGTTATACACTAATTCCAAGGTTTAGGAGGAAGTTTATTTGCCTCTAACACCCATGTTCTAATCACTAAATCTCACAGACACGGCCAAGTTTTTAGAGTCTATGCTATTTTTTAAGTTACACAAGGTGCATTTCATGTATGATGCTTTATCTAACACACTACACCACCACCTTAAAAAAAAAAATCAACCTATCAACATAAAACACAAACCTCATTTACATACTCAAGTACTCCAGATTAAGAAAAACTAAGAGCAGCCCCAGCCTTCAGTGAATCTGTATTTTCAGCAAGAGGTAAAGCAAGAAGAGGTAAAAAGCAAGAAGAGGAATAATGAAAAGCCATGGCACAATATGTCATAAATGCCATAAAAGAGATATAACAAAAGGGCTACAGAGAATTAAAAGACAGGACTAAAGGGAAAAATAAAATATTTAAATTATTAATGAAAAAGTCATAAAAGCTAAAGTGCCTTAGAAGTTCTTAAATAATATACAATTTACGTTTTTGCCTTTGTCACTAAGATTAGCATACTACCGTGGTGTTGCAGGAAACATGTACAACGTCTTTTAACATATTGTTAAAATAGGAATTCCTTTGGGGGCACCTCGTGGCTCAGTGGGTTAGGCATTTAGGTGTCTGCCTCTGGCTCAGGTCATGATCTGGACTCCCAGGATCAAGCTCTGAATTAAGCTCTTTGCTCGGTAGGAAATCTGTTTCTCCCTCCCACTCCCCCTACAGTTCCTTTCTCTCTCTCTCTCTCTCGCTCACTCTCTCAAATAAACAAATAAAATCTTTCAAAGAAAGAACTAGGACCTTCTTTGAATGACTTCAATAATGAGGATTTATAAACATTGTTTTGACCAAAATGTAAGAAACTTTGTGGTTTAAATCCTTGTAACTAAACTAAATGTAGTTCCAACATATGACTTTTACTTAGCATTTGAAATGCAAACATATAAACATCCTAATTATAGTATACGTCTCTAAAGAAGAAATTTTAACATTCAGGTAAAAATACATCTGACTTAATAACTGGATAGAGTACTATAACTATATAACAGTATATCAACAGGTAGATCAGTAAAAATGAATAGGAAGTTCAGATAAGGTCATTTAACCAATGATTACCATCACTTAGATCTCCTGTGTCCTTGCAATCAAATTAAAGTACAGAATATTAGAGACAAAAGGGATATTATTTAATGTAAACCTCTTCTTTATATATGACTGACACCAGAAAGAGGCAGGCTCTGTCCTACACCTCCCAGCTGCACAGCAGAAGCGTGGATTCTCCTATAACTTGTCTCTCCACATCCATTTCTTGATCACTCCTCCAATTATGTCTACACAGAGGAGCCAACATGATCTTTGTAAAATGAAAATCCGATATTGTTATTGCCCTGCTTAAAATCTTTAATGTCTTCCCACTGCTCCTAAGATAAAGTCCAAAATATTTAACCTCAAACAAACAAACGAAAACAACAACCACTACAAATGCAGGGTTCCTACTTCTAGCCAGATTTCATGCCACTTCCTCTCTCAATCTTTATGTTCCTGCTGTTAGATCTTCTCTGAAACCCTCTCAAGAACCAGTATCTTTCCTCTTCTAGGGACTGAAACAGCAAGTTCTCTTCTTAGGGAAGTCTATTAGGTCGGTCAGCTCTTACATATACTCCAGGGCTCAGAAGGAAAGAAAACCTCTCATCTAAAGTGCTTGAGATCCCTGAGCCTATATCCTCATAATATTCAGTATTTTCCTTCTTTTTCATCTCTATCAAGACTGTATTTCATTTTGCCATACAGGAAGCACTCAACAAACACTGATAAATGGAGGAGAAAATATTAATGACTCTGAATTTTCCATCTTCCTACTATAGTATTTCTCCTCTGTTAAAAATTTTATTCACCTGGGGCGCCTGGGTGGCTCAGTGGGTTAAGGCCTCTGCCTTCGGCTCAGGTCATGATCCCAGGGTCCTGGGATCGAGCCCCGAATCGGGCTCTCTGCTCTGTGGGGAGCCTGCTTCCTCCTCTCTCTCTGCCTGCCTGTCTGCCTACTTGTGACCTCTGTCTGTCAAATAAATAAATAAAATCTTAAAAAAAAAAATTTATTCACCTAAAATAATTTTCTTAAACCACACTTATCATTTTGCTCAGACTCTTAAACTAATATCATCTATTTTTTAAAACATGCTTTACCAGCACTTTATTAATATTAAATGATTTGTTCTAAGTAACAAGAAAATCAGCTTTCTCTTCAAACACTGTAGGAAGTCTCCAAAATTTACATAATAGCTAACGTCTAGAAATGAAGAGATGATACATAAAGTCTACTGTCTTTACTAAATAATACCGCACTTCCCTTCACAAATGTTTGCCAGATTGATATTTTACTGTTCTTCTTTAACAAAGAAATAGTGATAACCACAGCACTGCCAAACTTCGGTACTGATATTCCTAAAGCTAGTTCCTTCACTTCTACAGAATTCCTCAGGAGCAAAAGATACTAGACATTTCATAAGCCAGTGGGGATGGGAAAAAACTGAATGAGGATGAACAGAAACCAACCTCCTCAAGTAAAACAACCTTGCAGTCACAAAGACACAGATCTACATTTCCAAAACTAAAGAGTCTCGGCTTCAGTATGCATATAGCTCTCAAGTATTCTCCTCATCTCAAATCTACAGTGCCTGACCATTCTTTATGGTCAATAGATAGCTTATTGTCCTGAAACTTAATATTACAGGCCGACAACGGATACTGAAATGTTCTCTATAATTAACTTACTTTCCCTGAAAAGTGAAAAATGCCAGTGTGTTGTCCCTATGGCCAAGTCAAAGCAACTATGCTCAATTTTCTTCCCTTTATTCAACTCTACTAACCTCCTACACTGGAACATGCTTGGGTTTGTGATGAGCTCTTCTGGTGACAGAATGTGAAGATACTTCACATGTTCTCTTGGGCGCCTGGTCAACCTTCCTATCTCAGTTCAAATGTCAATTGCTCTGGGAAGTCTTTCCAGATCCCACTAACCCTCCAACAGAGACAAGGTCTGAACGTGTTGCCATAACATCCTGGACTTGACCTTTGTCGCACTTACCACAATTTCAACTAAATAATTAATGATAATAGATGCACTACTTAATGCCTCTTTATTTCCATGATTTTGCAAGTGCTATGGAGTCAGAGGCTCCTTCTGCCACATTACACTCCATATACAGACACCAGAATCCTGCGGACATTTGGTGTTGACGATTACATATAGTGAAGAAAAAACACTAATGCCTTAGTGAGGCTGGTCTTCTGAAAACTGCAGAAAACATAAGAACAATTTAGAGACCTACTTAGGTGATCCCAACCTCAACGACAAATGAAAAAATTAACACAAACAATAAAAGCCATCCATGAGCTAAACGTTTTATATCTATATATCATCTTATTTAACCTTCACAATAACACTTAAAGGTAAGTGTGTTTATCCCCATTTTAAATCTGAAGAAACCAAGGTATGGAGAAATTAAGGAACTTTTAGAAGGTTCTAAAGAGAGGGGGTTGGAAATCATGCATTTCTGACTCTCAAGCTTATTCTCTCTCTTTGCTTCTCATTAACATACGTTTTATTACTATATTTTGCATTCTCCTACATGTGTATTTATTACTTTCAGTAAAGATCACTTCCTTATTATAGAACTTAGTGTACATTAATGCTTAAATCCTAACATGATGTGTAATAATTTTATGTAAATAAATTCAGTTATGTAAAAAAAAAAGAGAGAAAGGGGAACAATGATTATCCAATATTCAATGTACACACTTCTGCTTTATAAATGAAGAGCTGTTGAAATTGCCTTAGTAATAAAATCTTAAAAAAAAAATTTTTTTAAGAAAAAAAAAAAAAAAAAGAAATTGTCTTAGTAGAAGATAATAGTGCCTTGGGCCCAGAGCTCTGGATGCAGAATTTATTTGATATGTAAACACAAGGGGAAGAAAGCTGATATAAGGAACTGTACTGAATCCCATATATCAAATCTTAATATGATTTATTGCTAATAATTACTATCCTTAATATAGAGAAATATAAAAAGAGAAATATGAGAGAAACATATTAGAGTCCTTAATATTTTTAAAGAATGTAAAATACCTTCATTATGCCCATTTCTTTTCAAGCATTCACAAATAGAATGTCTAACCTATTTTATGGTTTCAAAATATACTATTACCACATGTAATCTTGTGCCTTAGCACTTTAAGAAGAATGTAACTTGAAAATTCTTTTAAAAAATACCTATTAAAGTTTTCTTGAAATATCAACTTGCTAGTACAAGTATTCTCTACTAATGAGCTCTACCATTTTATTTTACCTCACGGATGTTTTTAGAGAAAGAACCCCCAGTCCTATCCACAATTTACAAATGAAACAGACCTAAAGGAGTTATAAGACCGGTGAGATCAGCTACACAGTGACACCACCATGCCTAAAATAAAAAATGAGAACACTCAAGCACAAGACTGAGAAATTCCTTAATAAAAGGCAGCATATGCTATAAACCAGCCGTGTCACTTTGGACATGTCACTTCAGTTCTTGAGAACTTAATTTTTACTTTATTATGGTAAGAATACGGAACATGAGATCTACCCTCTTAACAGGTTTTTATTGTACAGTACAATATTGTCACTACACTTAACAATATCGCACAGCAGATGGCTAGAAATTCCTCATATAACTAAAATCTTATACCTGCTAATTAGCAAGCAGGGAGCTGTTAATCAACAACAATTTAATATTTATTTTGAGGAAACAAAGTGTGCTAGAGTGTGCCTTTTAAGATTCTCTCTATGCCTTTATTTTTCCATATGCAGGTACAGAGCAATTTTCAATGGTACTTGAACTTATCTTGCAACAGTAACTTCAAGCACTGCTTTCATGTTCAATTGTTTCTTCTAGGTCCATAAAGCACACTTATATGCGGTTATATATTCATTTATTAATCAAGATTTAAACTCTGTCCTATAAATGTGTTCTGGTGTAGATTTCAAGAAATATAGAAAGTAAAGTAAGAACTGGTTACCAATCTAACTGCTAGAAGTGCACCTTACACTGCTATCTTTATTTCTATCTATTTCTATCTGTATGAGATTTCTATCTTTAGAAGTCACAAAATGATATTTAAAGTACAATTGTTGGGGCGCCTGCGTGTCTCAGTGGGTTAAAGCCTCTGCCTTCAGCTCAGGTCATGATCTCAGGGTCCTGGGATCGAGCCCCGGGCTCTCTGCTCAGCAGGGATCCTGCTTCCCTCCCTCTCTCTCTCCCTCTCTCTCTCCCTCTCTCTCTCTGCCTGCCTCTCTGCCTACTTGTGATCTCTGTCTGTCAAATGAATAAATAAAAAAATCTTAAAAAAAGAATAAAGTACAATTGTTGGTAATTTTTTTAAAGATTTTACTTATTTATTTGACAGAGGAAGGGACAGAAAGAGAGGGAATACAAGTAGAAGGCGTGGCAGGCTCCCCAAGACCCTGGGATCAGGACCTGAGCTGAAAGGCAAATGCTAAAGGACTGAGCCACAGGTGCCCAAGAACTGTCAGTCCCTTTGACCAAAGAAAGGACTACTGAAATCAAACTCAATAGTTACTGCCATCACTATAAAAATTATAAAAAGCTGCAATATACACCTGCTGTTTTCTTCTTCCATTCTACGTAGAGCTACTGAACACCTCATAATTTATCGCTCACTTTTATTCTTACGGGCAGATCTTTAATTGAACTTATACCAAACAAAACTTGAGTTCATGTTTGCTAATTATGAGCCACAATGTGCTGCTTAGTTACTTTTCTTTACTGACCTCTTTCTCTTCTTATAAACAAACTTCATTTTAAATATGTTTCCTGATAAAATTTACCTCTACTTTTCATACTTAAATTTTTAAGAAGCCCAAACCAAGCTTTGCCTTCCTGTTCCATAGGGGTTTGGTAGAGAAGAGCTTTGTTAAGCCGATGTTTTGACCTATTCAGAGCAGAGAACAAAACTAAGAAAGTTTATGGGGACATAAATTGGATGGTGAACTATTCAATTCTTCATAAATCAGCTTCATTATATGGTTTTCTTTTAACATTACATTAAATTCAAAGACATCAGGCACAGTCCCTTACTTAAATGTTAATAGCCAGTAAATTTCACTTTTTATTACTATTTTACTGACCTCAGCTTTTACACATTGATATATATATGAGTTAGTAATTCCTAAAACTACCAAACAGTGAGTTACTAACTTTACTAAGTATATAATAACCTAGAGTTAGTAATGACTAATTATCCACAACCAAGAGTTAAAAATTCTCAAGAAAGAATTTCCAGCAAGTTAGGGGGACCACTTATGCTCAGACAACAACGATGCATGTGGATCATGGTAACCAAGCAGTAAAAGTCAAATGGTATTTATTTACTTTGTCCTCGTAATTGTACTTCAAGGAATCTGTGCTACAGAGATCACCAGAAAATGAGACAAACTTAACATTACTTATCCTAGAAAAATATAACAATCCACATGAATAAGGAAATGTTTAAGTAAATTATAATGCGTCACTCTACAAAACATTGTACAGTATTTAAAATGATGCTTTCAAAAAAAGGAATGGCATTAGGAAATTTAGGGAGAATTACACAAACTGTATATATAGTTTAACCTTTATTCTACTAAAACAAACACACATACACATAAAATACAGATAATATATAGAATATGTGGATAATCAAGTTAAAATGTGTGAAATAATGTCTGTGAACACTGAAATATACCACTATGATATATAGGGTAATTTCTATTTTGACTTTATGTATCTCTATATTTCACAAGTATTCAACATGAACAAGTACTATAATCAGAAAAAAACCCCCAACTTTTTAAAATACATTTGTTCAGAATTTAGAATGAGCTGCATTAGGAAAGATGAGTGGAAATCAAAATTCAGATACTAAGGACACCCAAGTAGGATTAAAGGAGCTTACATATGATGAACACTGGGATAAGAGCAACAATTCCAGAATAACATCTACCAAGCTAAGAGAGAGTAGCAGGAAGGAAGTTAACACAGTGAGACAGACTACCACACCATCCTCTGATAAAGATACATAGTCCCTCATACAAATAGTTCATTCATTTGTAATAAAGTAGGTTAATTTCTCATTTATAAACCTAATGCTTTCTTTCATACCTCATTACTTTTGTCTTATTGCTCTATCTCAACACTCCCTATATTCAAGGAAAAAACACACATACACACCACTGCAATCTCACTATCATCCAATATTCAAGAAAGGTCTCACTGAAAAATGTCTGTTCAGAGGCTCTAAGCAAATTTCATTTCTGAACCCTACCGTCTGCAGCCCAGCAGGCTATTTCACCAAGATACGATCACACATTTAATAAAATGCACCAAAGAAAGAAATACTCACAAAGTTTGCTTAATAATGTCAATTCAGAAAAATGCAATGTTGACAGCCTACTAATTTTTAGTGCTCTTTCTTCTTCAAGGATATGCAACAATGAGGAATGGTACATGGGAATTCTTCTAATTAAGTTTTATACTAACCTTTAAAAATTCTCTCAAATTATCTTCATATGTTACTATTTATATTCATTTGCTACTTAAAAATGAAGTCAATACTTCCCATTTTGAATAAAAAATAAATAACAATACATTAAGGAAGTTTCCCAAAGTCTACAAAATATACTTCTAAAGTATCATTTTATTTGAGCTGGTCAAGTGTCAGCATTAAACACTACCCAAACTCTAGTTTTAATAATAATGGATCCATTATTTTGAATAATGCCTGCCATTTGGATAACATTATTATTGGATAAGTTGAAGTATATTTTCACTGGATCCTTTAGACAGCTAATAAAATTACATGAAATGTCCTACTTGATGTGCTTTTGAATATTCTGCCTCTAAACATAAGGTTTACTTGAATAAATATGTATTCCCATCAGTAGCATGCCATAATGAGTATACTAGCAAGTGTAAAACAATTAGGTGTCTCTAATGGATGGAGTCACATCTGCAAACCCACCTTTTTGCTTTTACTTATATTTGCATTTCTTTTACAATGTATTTATTCGCATGTCATAAGTTTTTCTTTCTTCAGTTCCTTCCAGGAGAATTTTTCTCCTGCAGCCTCCACATGTGGTTTAGAAACTTTGCTCCTTTTCTGTAAGATCCCTCATAATGTGACTGGTGGAGCTAATTCGTAAGTTAACTTAACCATGAACTCTTGTGTCCAATGGCCCATCTTGGAAACTCGGTTCACCTGGGTATGTTCAATGTCTAAATAATTTACACTTAAACCTACACTTACAGGGGCGCCTGGGTGGCTCAGTGGGTTAAAGCCTCTGCTTTCGGCTCAGGTCAAGATCCCAGGGTCCTGGGATCGAGCCCCGCATCGGGCTCTCTGCTCAGCGGGGAGCCTGCTTCCTCCTCTCTCTCTGCCTGCCTCTCTGCCTACTTGTGATCTCTGTATGTCAAATAAATAAATAAAATCTTTAAAAAAAAAAAAACCCTACACTTACATATAAAATCAGTGTCCCTCTGCATTTTTAAGCATATGCAGCAAAAATTCAGCACTTTATCTGCCTCCAAACCTGTCTCCAGTCCCCTGTTGGAAACTGTGTAATGACAACTCTACCATCATATGACAGTACGGCATACGTTGCTTAAGTAAAGTAACATCTTTCAAATGTTTGGTGGCTCTACAGATATGCATAGCCTTGGCAATTCAGACAGGTTCACAGGTGTTCTTGAACCTAAAGATCTGAATCCCTTCGTTTGCATGTGTTTGTCGGGCCAAGGAAGTAGGGAAGCATTTTCCAAAATCACCTTGGTCACAAACAGGAAGAGAATAAAACCCATTTTTAATGGTTTTCCTAGCCAATTCTCCTAATGTCTGATCTGTCTCAGCTAACAAAGGATCACCACAGTGAACTTTCAGGTTTTAACTGCCTTTTAATTGCATCTTTCCTTCTTCAAGCTAAACTAGGTGACTGTCCACAAAGGATCTAGAATATCGTTACTGACTCCACTAAGCTGGAGAGAGTAGACTGATCTACAGCCGGGTTCCAAACATTCAGACTGTGGTCAGAGGGAAACCACAGATTCAGTAGGCAAAGAGAAGGAAAGGTGGTAACTGGGGTAGGGGCATCCAGCTAGAGAGAATCCTAGTGGTATTCAGGGTGCTATTTCTTTTTCTTTTCCCCCCATGCCTAAGTAAAGATTCTTTAGGTAAGAAATGCAATAACCTCCCAATAAATTAGTCATTTTAGCCTAAAGCTAGTTGGAGGTGTCTTTGCAATTAAAAGAGATAATGAATACATTTATTTTACTAAATCTTGTAAGTTGAATTTAGGTCCAGAAGATAATTGAAATGCTATAAAATATGCAGCATTTTGGAATGACTTAAATGATATTTAACTGTCACACATAAAAATTCTTGAAAACTAAAATGAAATTTCACTGAAAATACCTATAACTCAAAAAATGTGCATTATTTTAAAAGAAAATGGTTGCCTAAGCTGTTCTTCTGAAGTCCACTACAGTTAATAATATGATTAAAACCTGGGACTCAGGTTTAAAAAC